>JANQBM010000009.1:27503654-27517908 GCA_025594535.1 Erythroxylum domingense | reverse complement strand
TTTTCAGCCTTAGTTGTGGATGTTGTAGTTCATAGAGATGTATGAAATTTTGATCTCAGATCTACTTCTTTTATGAAGTTGTTATTGCTCTATTCTTTCTTTACTCTCAATATAGTCCCTTGTTGCCTTCTTCAGATCAATTTGTTTCGTACAGACTTAAAAGTAATTATGCTGAAGGGGCTTACTTAGACTAGGAATTAAATTTCTTCATGTTTTAGTCGATCAATTTCCCTTCTGCTATTTACTCTATCTCCAGGTTTCATTTGGGATCTTAATCTTCTCTTGCTTCGGGAATTCTGGCGATCTTTTCCTTTAGATTGGTTGAGTGTTGCTTGTTAATGCTTGTTTAGATCAATATAGATTTTTCTTTGGATTTAAAGATTAGATTACATATTTTCTTGATCTTATGTTTACTCATTGCGTTACAGTTGCTTGATTTTTGGCTCTTTTTGGGTTTTCAGCTGTTTTGATAATTAGGCATATTAGTTGTCCGATTGGATCATAGTTTCTTCTCTTCTTTTTTTGTTGATTATTACTTTTTTACTATCAAAATTGTGGGTGCGTATAAATTTATGACCTGGATATGTCATTACTAGATTGCAATGGCTTTGTAAAGCACTAAGCTTTTTGGAATCATATGATGTCTCTCATCTCATGACGACGTTGTCTACAGTGAGAACGGCGATGGTGGTACAAGCGTTAATCTTGACGTTGAGGTGGGTGGTAGTCAACTGGTGGTTGAAGGTGGAGAAATCTGGGTGTTTCGCAAGAAAGTGGGTGATATTGTGTGCGTTGAACAGAGTGGTGGTCATAAGGAAGAGGATAAGTAATAATAAGGAAGGGAGTGAACTGAAGAGAGCTGCATTGTGCTAGACTTAGAGTGAAGGAAGAGGATGTCTGTTTAGGAGCTTTGTAGTTTATAGTTTGTAGTGTGCTCTGAATTACACGTATAAAAGCATGCAGTTCAGGAAGTTTTTTTGGGTGTTAGAAGTGTCACACGATTGTCGTCCCATGAAGGTATGTGTTTACTCTTTTTCACGTTAATTATGTATTAATGTAAGGTAGGACAAGTTGTATCTCTTTGGCCTTTCAGTGAGAATACATTTATCAAGTACACCTTTATCTTTCGCTTATCTAATTTTCGTGATTTTTCACTTACTAACGTTACGTTTCTATCGGTATAAGGCAAGTCCATTAGATGTTTTTTTACATAATTTGATACATCAACATTTTCTTTTATTTTTTATTCATTTATTTTAATTTTATTTACATATTTTTTTAGCATATCAGTTTTACATATTTACTCTTTTAATCTGCATTTTTTTTATTGTCAAATTTGCATATAGATTTATCAAAAATAACTTCTCTACTTTATAGAAATAAGGATGTGTATTATTAAACTTCCTAAAATTTTACTTTATTGTAAAATTTCAGACTTGACGCGTAGATGTCGACGAAGACTACGATGAATCACATGACTTTTGAATTACTAGAGTAACAAACTCTACAAATTAGACTACGACCGTCGCCTGAGAGAGCAAAATTAAAGATTTTACCAAAACATGCAAGAGAATTCAATAAGTGTATTATAGCAATGAGAAGAATCAACATTACCGTCTTTTCTTCATTCTTTCCACTCGTATGGAGCTCGATCAACAACTAAATAATCTTCTCTAATGTCCTTCACTACTCGAATTTCATCATCAAGGTACACAGTTTCGAACCTATACAGTTTAAATAAGAACATAACCACACCACTCAATCTGGTAGAACCATATGCACATGAACTCATCAATGGTTTGCAGAACACTCACCAACCCTGCCCAAACGGTGGCAATGGGATCTCCCAGTTGTTGCCTCGCAAAACCGCGCTTGTAAATCTGAGAAAGCTTGATATTTAAAAAACAAGAAGTGCTTTAAATTGAGTGAATAAAAAGAGGCATAGGGTAGACCTGAAATTAACTCTCTGGGAAGTGGCAATCTCAATGGTTGATCTCACGAAGAATACACCGCGAGGAGGGAATGTGATGACGTTGTTAAGAGTCTTGTTCTTAACGTCTATGACCTGCAAAACGTCGCCGGCTTTGGTACCAAACAGTGGCGCCTTCTCTACGATGAAGAGCTGCTCTTTTTCGGTGGTCCAGAGTAAGCGCCACGTGGCGGACAGCGAGGCGTCGGTGGTGACCGTGCCCTTTCCAAGTTCGGCCAATTCGTCAATGGCTCGGATGATTGAGGCTCGCTTGATGGGATCTTTCTGGGTCTTGAGTCCTCGGTATTGGTCGGAGATGAGGGTGAGGAGGTTTTGCTTGGCGGACTGTGATTGGGCTGCTATGGACGAGCAACTGACCGCAGCAGAGGAGTGTATGGTTCGAGCTTTTAAGGGAATTGAACAGATGACGCATGTAGCCATGGTTGAGCCCCTGAAGCAGAAATATCTTTTTTCTTTTTATTTCAATATATATCAGTGGCAGATAATTAGGCTTTTTATGGTTTAAGAAAATAAAACAAAAGAATTAAAAGGACTTTAATTTTTTTAATATTTAAAATTTTTAAAATTTAAAATTTTATTTTTATTCTTAAAAATAGTTTTAAAATTTAGATTAAAATGTATAATATAAATATGTTAATAAAATGTATTAAACCTAATTCAATTTTTAAAATTTTAATTTGAATTAATTAAATTAAATTAAAATTAATAATTTAAGTTAATTCTAATAAAATATTAATTTAATTAATTAAAAGTTGAACTAAATTGTGATTGGTGCAAATTTGATATTTGTATTTTTGTTTATTTCATTATTATTTTTAATTAAAGTTTAAGAAAAATTAAATTTTGTTAAAAATTAAAATATCTTTTAAAAGTTTAAAATAAATGCGAATAAAAAGAGAATTTGTGTGAGCTATTTTTATAGGAGACACAAAACGCACCGTCTTGTTCCAGTGGGCCGAGCCTTGTAGTGTTTGAAGTTTCTCGACACATTGCGTAGATTTTGCTTGTAATTTGCTGCTGGTAGCCTGGTACTACTGCTCTCTAGTTTCTTCCTCACTGAGGCCACTCGTCCATCTAGGGTTTCTTGTGTGTTTGTGATCGTGTGTAGCTTCTTCAGCCACTGAAATGGCCATCAGTGCTCAGACTTTGGATATTCTCGGCGAGCGCCAGTCGGGCCAAGACGTGCGTACCCAAAATGGTACACTCACTCTCTCTATACTTTCTCTGTTTTGCTTGCTTGATCTTGTTCGAGTTGGTCAAGGATTGTTGTGTGATTGTTCTTGGTTGTACGGACAGTGGTGGCGTGTCAAGCGGTTTCGAACATTGTTAAATCTTCACTTGGTCCCGTCGGGCTTGACAAGGTATATAAAAGCATTGCTTGCATTATTAATATTTTTGATGAGAAATGTAGTTTGGTAATCTGTTTCTTTCTTAAGCTGAGCATTCTTCATGTGAATGGGTGCCTTGAAATTGTTCAATTGATGAAGAGTTGTAAATTTTCATATGGTGAAGAAGTCCCAGTTTATTGATTTCAATGAGATGAGTAACGTAGTTATTTTCTTGAATACTTTGTGCAGATGTTAGTGGATGACTATGGTGATGTGACAATTACTAATGATGGTGCCACGATTCTTAAGATGTTAGAAGTAGAGCACCCAGCTGCAAAGGTGGATATGTATTCAGTGTTTCATGGTTGATGTTAAAATTTTTGTATGCTGTAGGATTCTTATTCTTTTTTATGCTTTTTGTAACGTCTACAGGTACTTGTGGAGCTGGCTGAACTTCAGGACCGAGAAGTTGGAGATGGTACAACTTCAGTTGTTATCATAGCAGCAGAGTTGCTCAAGGTAATGCCAGTTGGTGTTGTTTTTGCAGCTGATAACGTTACTGTTACCGAGTATAATCACTGCGTGATAAACTTGGTGAATTTTTACGCTGGTAATTTTTGTTTTGGTTGCAATGTTGCAGAGAGCAAATGATCTGGTGAGAAATAAGATTCACCCAACATCTATAATTAGTGGTTACAGGGTAAGCCATCTATCCCACCTATCTCGTATACCTTGATCAAGTTCATCTGAAAGCATATTGCATTTTATGACTTAATGTTGATTTTGTGTTTATACTGTTATAGCACCTCCCTTCCTCCCTCTCTCTCTCTCTCTCTCTACCTCTCTCTCTCTCTCTCGCTCTTGCTTTCTTTTTTTTTTATGTGGGTCATTTGAAAATTGCCTCTCTACTAATTAGGGGTAAAACTGCGTACTATTAGATCTCCTCAGGTCTCGTGTATCAACGAGATTCATAGTTGGTGGTGTTGTTTGTTTTGTTTTGTTACTGTTATAGCACCTCAATTTAATTGTGTACAATTTTGTTTACAGCTTGCCATGAGAGAAGCATGCAAATATGTGGAGGAGAAATTGTCTGTGAAGGTTAGTGTTCTTGTCAGATTATTGTTGATTTCATTATTTCATAACTGGTTAACTTTTTTCTTATTTTTATCAGCTTGAGCTATTTCTAGGCTTATCTATGCAATATGAAATTCATGTTTGATATTAATCAGCTTAAGCTATCCTTATGCATAGCTAATATGGAATGTGTAATTCATGTCTATGATATACTTGTCTTTTCAAGGTTGAAAAGCTTGGAAAGGATTCTCTAGTAAATTGTGCCAAGACAAGCATGTCCTCAAAGTTGATAGCTGATGACAGTGACTTCTTTGCCAATTTGGTATGTTTATTGAACCACAAAGATATGTTTACTTAAGTTAGTTTACTTATTTAAGCAGCTATAGGGTCGACATTAGTACTCTAATTTTTTGTATTGTTTGCATCTGAATTGCTGTTCAAATCAACCAGTTTCTCTCCCAGCTGAATTTTTACCTTATTGGTGTCAATGTTACCATTTCTGTTTACCTACTGGTTACTTGCACACTTTTCCTGCTTGTTACTGATTTCATAAAATTATCTGGTGTCACTGCTACCAACATCTTGATTTTGTCAACTCTCTGTCTTCAATTTCCACTCTAAAGTGGAAATGCTTGAAAATATTTTAGGCTGCTTTCTTCAACAGTCCATTAGTTTTTGTGAGTTTCATTGCTTCCATTTTGAAGATTGATTGGATGTAATAATGCCTGAGACATTGATATTCAGAGAATGTGTTTATAGGTAGTAGATGCTGTACAAGCAGTGAAGATGACCAATGCACGAGGAGAAATCAAATACCCAATCAAGGTTTGTGCTTCTATCCATAAAATACAGTGACCTAGATGAACAGGTACTCTTGGAATCATAGAATATCTATCTTGTGGCCCCCACTCCTAAATACAAAGTTTTGTAGCCAGCATATTTTGATAATAGCCTCTTTCTCTAATGCCATTACCTACTTTCAGTAAAATAGATCAACATATGGCATCTTTTCTTTCTATTGGTGATAATTGTAATTGTTCAATCTTCCAGAGTATAAATATTCTGAAAGCACATGGAAAGAGCGCAAGAGATAGCCACCTGTTGAATGGTTATGCGTTAAATACTGGTCGTGCTGCTCAAGGGATGCCCACAAGAGTTGCTCCTGCCAGAATTGCTTGTCTTGACTTCAATCTTCAGAAGACAAAGATGCAACTGGGTGTACAAGTCTTAGTCACTGATCCAAGGGAACTTGAGAAAATTCGTCAAAGGTTTTTGGATCTTAGACTCAAAATTCCTTTAGAGTGCATGTTAACAATTTTGAGAGCTTCAAGACTATTTCTTTATTCTCCATTCTTTTCTTTTGATTGGTTAATTTAATCATTGGAATTATAGTATCATCAATCATATATCTCTAAAGCGGCATATGAAAGTGCTTCAGACCATTTTTCTTATCTATGCTTGTTGATTTGTCTCAATTTGGAAGTTGTTCTTTTACGTGTTTTTGTTAATTTTAGCAATTATGATGCTACTTTTTACAGAGAAGCAGATATGACGAAGGAACGGATTGAAAAACTCTTGAAAGCTGGAGCTAATGTTGTTCTAACCACAAAAGGAATTGATGATATGGCACTTAAAGTAAGTCTCTGCTATTATCTGTCAGCTGCTTATGGGTTTTATTCTTTATGCATTCTTTAGCTGCTTGTAAAGAGATCATTGTATTACCTTTTCATGTTACTTCTAAAGAATTACTCCCAGGCCAAACATATATGCTTTAATCCATCAAAAACAGGGGTCGCCTCTTTTAGATTGTCTGATAAATGTGTGAGCTGCATAAAGATGCACATGCTTAGTATTATGTACTTGGAATGAAGTCGTACTGTTTTAGAATGAAGTCATACTGTTCATCTACTTTTTGTGCTTCTCTATTATGTTAAATATACTACCTTGGTCATCTGTTCCGCTGCTTATTTCCTTCCTTTTTGTGCTTCAGTACTTTGTGGAGGCTGGGGCTGTTGCTGTGAGACGCGTTAAGAAAGAGGATATGCGCCATGTTGCAAAGGCAACAGGTGCAACGTTGGTATGTGCTTTCTGCGATATAATTACAGTACTCTTCATTGCTCCTTGTAAACAACACTGTTGTTTTTGTTGTTAAAAGAAGGCTGTACTTTGTAATTGTCAGATTTCTTGTCATATAATTACAGTACTCTTCATTTCTCCTTGTAAACAACTCTGTTGTTTTTTTTGTTTAAAGAAGGCTATACTGTGTAATTGTCAGATTTCTGGTCATACTTTTTTAAGTCTGTTTACGAGATTTGTTTGCATATTTATCCTGAAGAACGGATACCGTGAGTTGATAAATTCATCCTTTAGGTTCTGCTGTAAACATCCTATTTATATAGTAATTTGGGTTTTGAAGGTATCTACCTTTGCGGATATGGAAGGTGAGGAAACATTTGATTCTTCACTTCTTGGTCATGCTGAAGAAGTTGTGGAGGAGCGCATTGCTGATGATGATGTGATCATGATAAAAGGGACAAAAACCACAAGTGCAGTGAGTGTCTTTCTTATTTTGGAATGATTCTGAAGCTCTTCATACTAGTCTTAAGATGTTAGGATGTTCTTATTGCTGATAATTGCTGGGGTTGTATTCATGAATATTCCAACTTAATTTTGCAGAAACTTTCAAAACTCATAATTACTGAAACTTGCATGACCATTATCGAGCACGTTTTTGACAGAAACTACATCTACACTTCAATGCCTGCAGAAACATTGTGACTAGTTGCTTGATCATAAATCTTGTTTTGGTCTAGGTCTCTCTGATTCTCAGAGGTGCAAATGACTACATGCTTGACGAAATGGATAGGTCTCTGCATGATGCCTTGTCCATTGTTAAAAGGACCCTAGAATCCAATGCGGTGAGCTTGGACCCTAACCATGTTTCTTGTGAAATGATTAGTCAACGTTAAGTTTTCTTATGAGGACAATTTTATGAGAAGCAAGATAGAATCTGGACTCATATTAAGACTGATGGTCCAAATTAATTTGCTTATTTGCTCTGGACGTGAATCATTAGTATTGGCATTTCAGTTAGTAGCAGGTGGAGGTGCAGTTGAGGCTGCCTTATCCGTATACTTGGAGTACCTTGCTACAACTCTAGGTTCCCGAGAGCAATTGGCAATTGCTGAATTTGCAGAGTCCTTGTTAATTATACCAAAGGTTTTCTACTATATACTTCAAGACCCATATTTTGTCTGTCGCAAAAAGTATGATATAATGTTGAAGAATCTGGTGCAGGTGCTTGCGGTCAATGCTGCTAAAGATGCCACTGAATTAGTCGCAAAACTACGGGCTTACCACCACACTGCCCAAACAAAGGCTGATAAGAAACATTTGTCCAGGTAATCATTATTTGCCTCGTTCACACACTCCACTGCACAAGAGAATGCATTGCTCCCTTCTCTAAACTTTCTTTTGCTTCCCTGATATTACTGCAGCATGGGACTGGACCTTGTAAAGGGAACGGTTCGTAACAACTTAGAAGCTGGAGTTATTGAACCTGCGATGAGCAAAGTGAAGATAATTCAGGTAAAACCTGTGGAAAATATGGAATTCAAAAAATTGCCGTCTGTCGATGAATTATATCAAAAGCTCAATTTTCTGCAGTTTGCCACCGAAGCAGCCATAACGATCCTTCGAATTGATGACATGATCAAACTTGTCAAAGATGAGAGCCAGAACGAAGAGGAATGATCTTTTTGTTTGAAGAGCTTCTCTTATTCTTCATCATTTCCCTCAACTGGAAGTTGGATGAAAGGAAATGGGTAATGCGGTGCTTTTCACGTTTTGAGATGGTTTATCCTAATACAGTTCCTTGTTGAAAGATGTGCAATTTTTGTCCTAATGGAAGGTAGTGCTATTTTGGAAATAGTTGCTTTCTCTTTTTATTTATGTAATTATTTGTGTGAGAACTCATGAAATTACTAATCTTGGACTAGTAGTGCGTATCCAAACTCCAAACGTATTTCTTTATCATATCAAATTTCTGTTCTACTTATTCTGTTTCAATCTTATTCTATTAAATTTCATCCATATATTTTTGTAAGGTTCATATAAATATGTGAATGTGATTTAATGAAATATGATGAAACATTATAAATAATACAAGAGATTTAATCCTTTTTTTAATACTATGTGATCTTCGCTTTTTTTTTTTTCGAGTTTTATATAGGTGTTGGGGCCAAAATTTTTCAAAATTCAGGGCTCTTGCAAGGAATTTCCTAAAGCTCCCTTCTTGATCCAGAGTACTAATAGCTTCTATAAAAGCCATGAGTAGCTTACTTTTATAGGGATTTTCATATCAAGATGCTGGGATTCAAACATATTTTTGATTAGTTGCTAGTATAGTCCTGAAGGGTTGCGCCCTAAGATTGTTTCAATTGGACTGAAGTCTTTTCAGCGGTTTTTCAATCCAAGACTTTGTAGTTGGAGAATTATAATTGGTCAAAAAACTATACCTTAATGTTTCAAAAAGTTTAATCAAATTTTCGTCATTATTTATTATGTGTTAATATTTTACGTTGGCAAAGTATCTATTACAACAACAGTTGTTTCTCAATTAACTATATTATTATTATTATTATTATTATTATTATTATTATTAAAGATTTCTATTAAAAGAGGGATAAGATGTTTTGTATTAGTTATGATATTCTTATCATATTTTATTAAATTTCATTCATATATTTACGTGAGCTTTACATAAATATATATATGATATTTAATAGAATATAATTTATATAAATATATAGATAAAATTTAATAATACATAATTAAAATAGAATAATTGAAACAGAAAATTTGGTAGGATTAAAAAAAGCCTTACACGATTCAAATCAAAAGCCAAAGTAAATAGAAGATCTTCCCACAAGTGAAACAAACGTTGTTACCTATTTCACGAAGAATTTTGGCGACGATTACGAATGAAATCACAAATCCCACATGGACACACGTGCATCTTCCACCTCTTTTGTCCTAAATTAAACCAACTAAAAACATAAAATATGCAAATTCTAACACGATATTTCCTAGATTCTCGGAAGGTTAAAGTCGGTAACAAAGTTGAACATTAACTACAAATGTAAGTTGACTCTTTAAAACACCGACGTAAGTCAGCTGGACCCCAAGGAGTTTCTTGTACGTAAATAGTCTCTCTTCTAGTTCTCATGTACGTGATCCATGTGCTCTGTAGCTGCTTTCTTACTTGCATGTTGGGTCCCGTTACCCATATCCACCGACACGCCCCATTAAATATGCTCCATGTGAATTTACCTACATTCATGCTCTACCTCTACGTACCTTTTAAGCTAATTTTCTTTTATAACGGTAAGGTATCTTTTAATTTTAATTTTAAGAATTTATAATATAGGTGTTTATGTATTTGGAATTTATTTTATATATACATATATCGTAGCATAAATAATTATGTAATAAACAATTCGATCGTATATCTTTTAATTAACTTAAATACTTTGCCTACCCTGATCATTCTTTAATTATTTTATTCGAAGGCGAATCTTTGAGTAACTAATAAGGTTGTTTTTCTTGTTAGAAAGGCCTAATTTACTCCTAAAAATTAGCTCAAGAGGGGATATTTGCACATTATTATAAATTATTGAATGCTCTTATAATTGTCCGATGTGAAATTCCTGATACACCCCCTCAGTCCAGAATAAGACTGAACATTTGATAGATATATTGGACAAAGGGACATAACTAGGTACCGTCCCAAACTATTGAAACAACCTGACTCTGATACCATGTTAGAAAGGCCTAACTTATCCCTAAAAGCTAGCTCAAGAGGGGATATTTGCACATTATTATAAATTGTTAAATGCTTTTATAATTGTCCGATGTGAGATTCCTGACATTTTTTAGACCAAAGTCACAGGAATAGTTTATTTGTAAAATACAAAGAGAAAATTGCGTAAAACTAATGTCCTTTTTTAACCCTAATAAAGCATAGAGCTTTGTGCATTGAGGTGTTGTTATTATTGTACTCTTTAATTATTTTATCGATTTGTTTTGTATTTTTATTTTATTTACTTATTTATTTTTTCTCATCGGTTATTTATTTAGTTACTTTTATTTTCATTTTAATTTTTTATTATTTATGTATTTAGCTATTGTTTTTTTAAAACTTTTTGTAAAATTGATTTATTAAAAATAACTTATTTATTAATTATGAATAAAATTTCATATTTCTGTATCTCCTAAGATCTCACATTTTAACGAGATTTTTACTAAGATATTGTTATTATATAATTAAATTGCATAAGTTTCAATAGAACAAAAATTAGATCGATGAATTATCATGAAATAAGATAGGCACCTAATAACGATAACAGCTGATTTGAACCCAAAATGAAGGTGGTGAAAATGTATACTTTTCGTTTGATAAGTGCCGTGTCATTGGTCAACTTTAACAAGCCGAAACATAGGATTTGTTTGGTTATTGCAAAGTTAATGAAGTCGGTCGAAAGTTTTAGTAACAAATGAAGGTGCTTAATGTACTTAAGAGATAATAGTATTAGAGAAACGCGTTACATTAAAGAATATGTTATATAGTCCAAAAGTACTTATCATAATAATTTGCGATTCTCACAATATAATAAAATTATAGATTAAGAGATATAGATATTTTACGAAAATTTAGAAAGTTTTTTAAAAAATTTAAAAATTCTTTCCAATTTTCAATTTGTTGAAAAAAAATTATTTATATTAAATTTCGACAAAAACATAATATTGAAATACACAGTATGAATATCTAATATGGACTAATCAAATATTGTTTAAATGCCCTTAGGAGGTGGTCGAGTTGATGGAGTGAGAGAATATGAGACGAAAAGGTCTTGTATTTGAATTCTCCTACTTATACTCTCTCGATCGAGCTTATTATATAGGATTTATCTAGTACGGAATACTCGATTAACGTTATTTGTAGACTTTTGCTTCAAACTAGAGGTTTACCCAGTGCGCATTTAAAGGATAACAGTTGCAGATTCCTCTATTAAAAAAATGTTTAAATGTCGATTTAGCTCATCTATTAAACTTAAATCAAATTAATTAAATTCAAATCAAAGGAATAACTTATTATATTTATTTTAAATCACTAATTTAAGTCAAATTTAATTGATTTGAATCATTTAAGGGCTTAATTGAATTATCGTATTAATATTATTTGATTAGTTCACGTTGCATATAATTTGCCTTTTTTTTAATCCAAAATTTAAGAGAATGAATTAAAAAAATAAAATTAGAAGGTTTTTTTTTTTGAAAATTTTAATTATAAAAAATTATAATATTTCTTAAAATATTATATAGGAGATTTATATCATTTACCTTAAAATGACAATAACAATAATAATTTTTATTATATTATAAGATTTATGAAGTAAGTACTACTTGCAAAAACCACTTAATGGTGATCTTACACAAGTTACTGACTATTACGCATCAAGTTCATTCATGTGCTAATTTCTAATTTCTAAAGTGGCACGATGAAGTAAAGATCAAAATACCTTTGTCCCCCACTATCATGTCACCGGATCCTCTATGTCAAAATTAGTGTTTTAACTATGTTTAAATAAAATTTAATTGTATATTTATAGTCATATGAATATGTAAATAAAATAAAATAAAATCTTATTACCAAAAAAAGTTTTTTTCTCACGAGACGCGATCATTTGTTTCATTTTTTTATTTCAATATTATTTTAATTTATCTCATTTATATATTTATGGAGAATTTATATAAATATGTAAATAAAAAACGATTAAATAATATTAGAACAGGGATGCTTTCCCACTCTCCTGGCTCGATGCTTGTTTAATAAAGTTATGGTATGCACATGATCTTCCACGTGCACTGCCTTGACTTTGGGATCATCACGCCATTCAAGGTCTCCCCTACCAATGCTAAAAGGCCTCTTACAACTACGGAGAGTACATTTATTTATCATCATTCCAAACTAAACCGTTTGACTTTAAACCATTTTTTCTTAAATGAACCTATTTCACTTTAGGATTAGTTTTTCTTTTGATATTTTTATAACCACATATTTATTTAATTAAAATAAAAGATTTGACGTATTTCAATTTGAGTTGGTTAAATAAAAAAGGTAAAGTACTTAAAATTTAGATGTATATTTTCCAAAAAATTATTTATCTTAATATTTTAAATAAAATTAATGATAAAATACTCGTGATAAAAATGTCACGTAAGAACCAATCATACGTTACTTGTATGATAATTTATTTCAACTCCCAAACATGAATTGAATTAATTAAACATTATAAGATATTTATAATAAATGATTAATTTAAGTCATATTTAGTTAATTTAAATCGAATTTAAGAGTTAAGCTAAATTATTCAGTAAGCGACATTCGAATATTTTGTATATAATATTTATATCGTATGTGTTTTATTATAATTTTTAATCAAAATATACGAGAAAAATTTTAAATATGAAAGAATTTTTTTAATTTTTAAACAAGGAGATATTTGCCTAACAAATTATATGGATGCAATAATAAATACAACAACAATAATAATCAGTATAAATCTCGCTAAAGGATGCAATAATAAATAGTATGATATAATTTCAATCAAATATATTATCGAATCGCAATTATGATATTATGGAATTTGAGTTAACGTATAATATATTCAGGTATTTATTTATTTGATTGTATAAAGAGTAATATAAATAAATAAATAAATATAAATATAAATAAATAAATATACATATGTATATATATATATAAAGGAGTCTTAAATAGCTTATTCCACTAACTAAATCGTCCATTCAGAGGCTAGAGACTTTCAAGAGGTCTATCGGTTGAGATCTATTGGCTTCAGCCAAAAACGCCATACCTAATCTTTTTAAAAAATAGATGGAAAATTAAACTTATAAAATAAAATATTTAAAAATTTAATTAATATTAAATTAGTATATAATAAATATTGAATGAAACCTAATTTCTTAAAATATGATTAAGCAACAGATTATTTTTGAGTATTGAAGATATTAGAAATTAATTAAAAATTATTAAGTAAAAATTAATTAATTTAAAATTTTTATTTATTTAAAAAATTTAGCCAATTAATTATTTTTTAATAATAAAATTATTCAAATAAATAAATTTAATAATTAAATAATTTCAATGAATTTCCATTTTTTAGTTATTAGCATCAGAAGGAATGAAATTTGTTTTCGGATCATAAATGAGCAAGGAGACCCATACGTATGACATATCAAATCTTCTGTTCTAATTACTTTGCTCCAGTTCTATTATATTAAATCTCGTTTATATATTTATGTAGGATTTATATAAACGTGTGAATGAGATTTAATATAACATGATAAAAATATTATAACTGAAACAGAAGATCTGATTCTTACCCATAAAAATAGATTTTGTATCATTTTTATTAAACCTCATTTAAATTTTTAGTTGATTATATAAATATGTAAATATAATTTAATATAATAAGATTGAAATACCGTAACCGATGATTTAATGTGCGCGCACACACGGAATGAATCTGAATCTTAACTCGCAATCAAAAAACGCTTCCGTCTCATATCAAATCAATCAAAAGCAAAAAAGGACAACAGCAATCGTACTTCTGAAAGAAAGACAGCACCGTATGGTTCGGTACCTTCTGGAAAAGTCTCATGCATAATCAATTAATCATAAATAATACATGCTATGGATTCATCTTCCTGTGGCCCCGTGTATCAGGTTCGTTCCTTTGTACAAATTCAATCTCACAACACACTGACCCACCCACCCACC
>JANQBM010000009.1:27445153-27464809 GCA_025594535.1 Erythroxylum domingense | reverse complement strand
TCCATTTGGTTCAGAAATCTGAAAGTTATATCCCAACATTTCTGACTATTCTTATACTGAAACAATATTCTATGCTCGACTTCCATCCAAAAATTAAGAAAAAAATTCTTAGGGACTGACTTGTAGCCCTATTTCTCTATTTAAATCCAAATTAAGAATCACCTCATTTGGATAGCTAGAGAAAAAGTTATGGCTAAAACACCAAAGCATACTCAATGAATATGTTCCGACTACATTTTCCAGCTTACCACTTCCAACAGTTCACATATAATAGTTCTAACTTCCAAGAAATGTTTTGGGGTCCAACAATGTTCTTAGATATTTGTGTTACTGTGTATATGAATTATGAAGTGTAATGCTACATTGTAATTATGTTTTATAAATGGAATGAGGAGTTGATATTTTTGCGTATTCGAGTTTTATATTTATTATTCCATAATAAGTGAATGTGACTGCTCAAACGCATCGTCTTTATGGGGCATGTGCCTGAATGTCCGATGGAGGTTCAAGTATTATGTCTTGTAAAGTGGGGTGTTATAGGTTTTGGTATCAGAGCATGGTTTGGCATCCATGGGGGAACATATAAGCATATAAACATGATATATAGTGAGAAACATAGATAGCATTCAAGGTTGTTGTTTATTATAGGTTATCTGCTATAGGTGATCAAGTTGGAGAGTCAGCTAACCTAGAGTCTGTAGGAGCCAATAGAGAGTCTCCTATACCTCGATCTAAAGAAATGCATCTGAGAATCCCTAAGAGGAGAGAAAAGAGATATGAGAAGCTTAGAAGACAGGGGGTTGTAGGCTTCTATGAAAGTACAGACCCTGCTGAGGGATGGTTAGAGAGAATCAAAAGGATATTCAATAAGATAGAATGCGAGTATGATGAGAAGTTTGTCTATGCAATCTCACTACTATAAGGTCTAGCTTACCAGTGGTGCAATACTGTTCCAAATAGTATCACCAAGCCTTGTAGTTTAAAGTGGGAAGACTTCTTTAAAGTATTCAAGGATAATTACTTGTCGAAGATCTATCTGGATAGAAAGATGAAGGAATTTTTAGATCTGAAGAAGGGAAATCTCACAATGGATGAGTATGAGATAACATTTAACAAGTTGATGGGATATGCTATAGTCTTGATTCTGACTGAGAAAGACCACTGTAGGAGGTTTGACGACGAACTGAATATAGAGATAAGGACGAGGCTAGATATTACAAACTTGAGCTATTTTTCTGAGCTAAGAGCTGCCCCGATCCGAATAGAATATTTGTTAAAAGATGGACAAGGAGAGTAGAGACAAAAGTTCTGAATGAAGAGACAAGGTGAGCCCCAAGTTGATTTTGGTAGAAGATTTAGTAAGCGCTATAATAGATCATTCTGACTACCAACTAGATCAAGACAGTTGAGGTTTAGACAGAGGGGCAATTTTGTGCAATTTAGTATGAAAGAGGTCCAATATCTGGGCAAATGCCTAACTGTGAACACTGTGGTAAGAAGCATAGTGGTGAATGTTGGAAGTTATCGGGAGCTTGCCTCTATTGTGGCTCCTTTAAACACCAAATTAGATATTGTCTTATAGTTTACAAAGTACAGTCTTAAGTGAGAGGAGGATCAGTAACAGAGAAAACTATCTAACAAAATAGAGTAAGTTGATCTTGACAACGAGGTAAAGGTAGAGGCAGAGTGAGTTCAGCTGGTCCTACTGTCAGAACTAAGGTACAGAGTAACCAGCTACAGTCTCAAGCTAAAATCCATACGATTACCAAACAAGAGCCTCAGAACTCCCTAGATGTAGTTGTAGGTGTGTTAAATGTCTTTAACTTTGAAGCATTTGCATTGGAAGATATAGGATCTACACATTTATTTATCACACCACATATGACATCTAAATTGCATTGTTATAGAGAAATGTTGAACTGTGGATTAGAAGTAAGTACATCGATAGGTAGTATTATAGTGATAGGAGAAGTGTGTAAAGGGTGCATAATTCGAGTCGATCAGGAACAGTTAGAAGTTGATTTGATTGTATTGTAGTTAAGTGAGATAGATCTCATCTTAGGAATGGATTGGCTCACTACTCATACGGTTGTAACGAACTGCTACACTAAGGAGGTAATTCTTGAATCTCCTAACTAGCCGAGAGTGATATTTGAAGTTTTAGTCAAGCAGTGCTAACCAGACTAGTCTCATTAGTGAGTGCTTTGAGATTGATTTGAGGTGGATGTGAAGCTTATTTGGCTTATATAGTTGACACTCAAACTGAGTAGATAGTACAAGATATTCTTGTTTTAAGGGATTTCTAGGATGTGTTATCCACATAATTATCTGGTTTACCCCTAAATAGGGAAACATAGTTCACTATTGACCTTGTTCTAGGTAATGCTCCTATATCTATTCCTCCATATAGGATAACACCTGTAGAAATTATGGAACTTAAGGCTCAGTTGCAGGAGTTATTAGATAAGGGTTTCATTAGGCCCAGTGTGTCACCTTAGGGAGCTCCAGTCTTACTTATGAAGAAGAAAGATGGAACTCTGAGACTATGTATTAATTATAGGCAACTGATTCGGGTGAAAATGAAGAATAAGTAACCATTATCAAGGATAGACAATTTGGTTGATTAGTTGCAGGGAGCTCAGGTATTCACTAAGCTAGACTTAAGATCACAGTACTATCAATTTAAGATAGCAGAGGTTAATGTACCAAAGAGTGCACTATGGAGCAGGTATAGACACTTTGAGTTTTTAGTGATGCCATTTTGGGTTAACAAATGCCCTAGGACCTTTTATGGCTTTGATGAATAAGGTATTCCAACCTTATCTAGATCACTTTGTATTGTTTTTATTTAAGATATTTTGGTGTACTCGAAAAGCAGAAAGGAACATGTTAACACTTGAGGTTAGTTCTACAGATAATTAGAGAAAAGCAATTGTATGCCAAGTTTAGTAAGTGTGAATTTTGGCTTGATCAAGTCGTATTCTTGGGTATTATAGTGTTTGGACAAGGCATACAGGTGGACACAAAGAAAGTTGAAGTAGTGATGAAGTGGAAAGCTCCAAGAAATGTGTCTAAGATCTAGAGTTTCCTTGGATTAGCTAGTTATTACAAAGCATTTTTCGAGAGTTTTCTTTGATATCAGCCCCTTTGACAAAGCTTCTGAGGAAGAATATACCCTTCAGATGGACTAATGAATGTTAGAGAAGTTTTAAGGAGTTAAAGCATCAGTTAACTACAGCACCGACGTTAACTATTCCATCTAGATCTGGAGGTTATGAGGTGTATAATGACGCTTCACACTAGGAATTAGGATGTGTTCTAATTCCATATGGCAGAGTGATAGCATATGTATGGAGACAGTTAAGGTCTCATAGGTTTACTTATCCGCTATATGATTTAAAACTTGCTGTAGTGGTTTTTGCTATAAAGATATGAAGACACTATCTATACAAAGAGACATTCCAGATATTCACTGATCATAAAAGTTTGAGGTATCTATTGAATCAAAAGGAGTTAAATATGAGACAGAGATGAAGGATTGAATTACTAAAAGATTATGATTGCACAATTGAGTATCATCCTGGTAAAGTTAATGTTGTAGCTAATGCATTAAGTAGAAAATCAGATAGCGATGTGGCTCAAATTTAAATATTGAGGTTACCACATCTAGGGCAATTGAGAGCATTAAATGTTGAGTTAAATTTGGAAAAAATGAGGCATTGTATTGAAGCTTAGACCAATATTATAGGAGAGGATCAGAAAAGCCCAAAGTAAGGATCCAGATTTAGTGAAGTTTATTAAGAACTTGAAAGTGAATCCAAATTCTAACTTTGAATTGAGAAATGATACACTGTGGCTGAAGCAGATATTATGTGACGTGGATAAATTGAGAAAAGAAATTAGAGGAAGCACATATAGCAGCCTATGCTATGCATCTTGATACTACCAAGATGTATAAAAGACTAGTAGCTCATTATGTGTCCAAGGGTTTAATATTCCAATAGATTAATACAAAACATCAAGCTCTAGTCTGGAAGTTACAACAATTACCTATTCTGGAGTGGAAACGGGAGAGAATCACTATAGATTTTATTATGGGTTTGCCTATAACTCCGAGGCAATATGATGCTATATAGGTCATTGTTGGCCGATTGACAAAATGGCTCATTTCTTACCTGTGAGGGAGAATATGACATCAGATCAGTTTGCTTGAAGGTATATAAAGGATGTAGTGAGGTTGCATAGGGTCCCAATGTCTATTATATCAAACCTAGACCCTAGATTTAGTTTAAGATTTTGGATAAGTTTACAGATAGCTATGGGTATGAAGTTGAACTTTAGTACTGCATTTCATCCTCAGAAAAACGAACAGAGTGAGAGAATGATTAAGATTGTTAAGGATATGCTCAGATCTTGTGTTTTAGAGTTTCAAGGAGTATGGAATCAGTATGTAGCTCTGATTGAATTTAAGTATAACAATCATTATCACAGTAGTATCGGTATGACATTATATGAGGCGTTATATGGCAAAAAGTGTCATTCGCCTTTATATTGGGATGAAAAGTGGATAAAGATTATTAAAGGCCCATAACTGATTTAAGATACTATTGATAAAGTTAAACTGATCTGAAGTATAATTAAAATAGCACAAGACTGACAAAAGAGTTAAAGGGATCAACACCAGAGGGATATGGATTATAAAGTGGGAGATAAGGTGTTTCTGACAGTATCACCTTGGAGAGGAGTGCTAAGGTTTGATAAAAAGGGAAAGTTAAGCCCTAGATACATTAGCCCATATGAGATTATCGAGAGAATTGGACCACTGACAAATAAGTTAGCATTACCTGCTGAAATGTCTCAGATTCACAATATGTTTCATGTGAGTATGTTTAGGAGATATCGGTCTGATATGACATATATAATTCCGGCTCAAGAGGTTGAAGTTGCAAGTAATCTAAGATATATTGAGGAACTGATAAAAATAGTACGTTACCAAGATAATTAGTTAAGATACTGAGTAATTCCATTAGTGAAAGTCCTCTAGACAAATCATTCGAGAGAAGAAGCCAAATGGGAAATGGAGGAGAACATGAAGATTCAATACCCCCACCTATTTGTTCAATTAGGTAAGAATTTCGAGGAAGAAATTTCTTAAGGGGGAGATTTGTAATAACCTAAGTCTATTACACATGAGAAATAGTGTTGAGAAAATTAGGAAATGCATTTCATACTCATGCATAACATTAGCATACACACACATGAATTATGGTTATTGTACAAATTGGAAATACTATATATGCACTCAATTCACATTTTTCAGGAGTATAAATGATTTAAAATGATTATGATGTGAATTGTGAATATTTTGTCTTAAAAATTAGTTAATGAATTATAATTGGTGATTTAGAATTCATTTGTTATAACTGAGAGATTTATGAATTAATGGCTAGTTTTGGACTAAGAAAAATGCCAAGTGGCAAGACAAATTGATACGTGGCAGTAGAAATAAATGACAAATGGTAGTAAAGATGATTGACAAGTGGCATTAGGATTTATTAACAAGTGTTATAGAAAATAGGTGACAAATGGACTAGAGATTAAATGTCATGGGGTACCATAATTAGAAGTTATTAATTTGGTTAATGACATTCACCAAGTCTTTACACCCACGATATTTTTCATCCTTACAAAACCATCTCATTTGTCTTTCACTTCTACTTTTTATTACTTGCTCTCATCTTCTTAATTTTCTCTCTTCTTCACTCATGACACTCTCTTCTCACTAACACGCTCAACGTTGAGCTTTACCAAAAATTTGCACCTTGCTACTTCCATCTTTAGTCGTCTTCTTCTTGTTATAAAAGATCCAATATATTTCACCCTTAAATGTTGATGATCGTATAACCATAAAAGGATAGGGTTATATGATCTTCAAAGCTTAGAGGTAAACAAGTAAGTTAAATATATGGATCTTTATGGCTTTGTTAAATGAAACATATATAATGATAGTTAGAGGTGGAATGATCATGAAAATGGTGTTGAAGTGTGCTGTAGTGTGGATGAGGAAATGAATAGGTTTGTATTCTATTTTTCATGTAAATGATCAACAATAGGTTATAAGTTGTGTTATAGATGTTTTTGAGAAGGTTTTTGAGCTAAACAAGTAAGTACAATCTTTTTCTTCATAGTTTGTTTTAATAGAAACAATTATGATAATAGTTTAAGATGGATTGATTTAGTGAAAATAGTATATAATGAGTGCAAAAATTTTGATGAAGGAATGATACATTTGTGTCATGTTTTTTGTATATGATGAACGATGATTTATGATTTGTTTTATGGATGATTTTGAGATGAAAATTAGGTAAAATTGTTGAGCTATGCATATGATGTGTTTGATACAGGATGAAAAAGGTTAAAAATCTAGAAAAGTTAGGAATGCATCTATGATAGGATTAAGTGAATGATAATGAATCAATTAAGTTGATTTTTGTGAGATTTAATGTAACTAATATGGTAGTTAGATTGGCATGAAATGAGGTTGCATAAATAAACAGGAATTCTGGAAAATTTAAAGTGTTAATGATGTTTCTAAGTATGTGAAATTCGTGGAGAAATGAAGAAAGAAAGATAGAGCACAATTGTGGCCTTCAGTGCACGATCGTGGCATGGTTAATTGGGTTCTATCATGATCATGGAACTTATTCTACGATCGTGGGCAAGCATAAAAAGTAAAATGTCGTCATTGAAGTAATGTTTGAAACAACTAATCATAAGGTACTTTCCTATGATCCATTGAGACTTGAAACGAAGTTAATTTGATGATGGATTAGGTGATTAAAGTGTTCTTATGAATGCTAATATGATTCAAAGGAGATGAATGATGTGAATTAAGTAAGAATGACTGAGAAATTGGGTATTCTGTGATCATATAATGCTATAATAACATTGGTAAATGATTGATATTGTTGATGTGAGAATAATCAAGTTCCTTTGAGGTATAAACCTAAGTGCAATCTAGTCATATCCAAGTGATAATGTTCAGAGATCAAGAGTTATGATTGAGGACATATACCCCAGAATGTCATTGAACATGCATTGTACATAACATATGTATATATACGTATGATTGAAAACTTATATATTTGAGCAACTTAGTAATGCGTGTAAATGTATGTATTTCATGATTTAAAAGTGCAAATAGAACGACAACATCCAAACATTGTTGGGACATCAAGGCAATAGCGTTGGAGTGTACAGTGAGTAACGTAGATGTTTCTTACTAAGATTGATTGTAATTTCTTCAATTTCAATTATTAAACTGATACTTATGTGAATGTGATAATTTCGGACACTAATGGTTAGAGGAGTTCAATAATTGGGAATGTATTAGAAGTGTTCTAATTATATATGAATATGACAGAAATACGTTTTCTCAATAAAAATAGTGAATGTCAGACTTAGGTCTGATGAAAATGTGAAAAGTGAATGTGTATACTGAATGAAAGTGATTGATTGTATATATGTGATTTGAAGCATTTCATTATATGATATACATGATAAATAAAGGAAGTCATGACCGAAGTGTCCAGTGAAAAAGAGCTTAAAGCTCAAAATATGTATAAAGAGCCACAGGCCCAATATTAAAATGAGCCTGGTATCCATAATAGATACGAGACAATTATCATTGAGCCCAGTATCCACAATGGATACAGGATGGTTAAAAAGGCGTTCAGTCATAATAAAGTAACACTTAAAAGTGAATCACATGTGTGTTGCATATACCAATTGATATCTATTATATGTGTGAACTGAACTGTGTGAATTGTTTTGAAATGAAATGTGACGCGATATTTTGTAATGTGATGTGATTTGATTGTAAATTGAATTGTAAACTATTTTTGAGGTTTGAGATGAGTAAGCACATCGATAATGGTTCATTCACTTAGTTTGCAAAACTTAACAAAATTGCATCGTGACTTTTTAGGTATGAGAGAGGAAACTTAGTTTATAAGACGTTCTAGAAGAAGTCTATTTCTGTCCATTTTGGAACTCAAGAAATGGCTTAAAGGTCAATCATCGGAGACTAAGGAGTTAGATAGAATACTTTTGTATAGTTTCTCATTCCATATAGAATATTTTGTAAAAGATCAATATGCTCTCAGATATTTGTGATACTGTATATATGAATTATGAAGTGTAATGCTACAGTGTAATTATTTTTTATAAATGGAATAAGGAGTTGATATTTTAGCATATTTGAGTTTTATATATATGATGCCATAATAAGTGAATGGGACTGCTCTAATACGCCATTTTCATGGGGCATGTAACTGAATGTCTAATGGAGGTTTGGGTATTGTGCCTTGTGGAGCGGGGTTTTACACACACCTCTAGGGGCTCAAAAAATATCATGGAAAGTTTCCAAATTACTTACCTAAATCATCCAGAAAAGGTATAATCCAATGGTTACCAAATGGGAAATTAAAACTTAAAATGTCTTTTTGAAAGAAATTACTATTAGGTCCACAAAAATAATACAGTAAACCAATTTGTTATAGGACCTAATCCTTATACTTTCTAAAATATTTCATATATAGCTCGTAGTTAAAAGAAGCTACATACTAAAGATTTCTTTGAATTTCAGATAAAAAATTGGAATTATGAGTTATATATGCTCAACCATGAGGATCTAGATAAAGTTCTCTTTAAATGAAACTTCTCTTCATCCTTTTGAAGTTCAGTTATAAAGATTTTTATGATGCAATGTAACTACCACAACTGATCCAATGTAATTAACTAGTCTTTTAAGTTACTCTTTTAAACTGGGGGTTTCAGGAATTATTTCAAAGTATTTTTGGCATCAATTTATTACATTCAGTGTGAAAGGACACATAAGATTATTTTGAAATTTACGAATCAATGTGGATCCCTCTACCTAAAGATTAATGCATAAGATCCAAGTTGTAGTAATTGCCAAAAACCTTACAAGTAGAATAAGCACTAAAATGATCCTTAAGTGGAGGCTTTAGATTATTACAATTCTTATTATAGTTTGTTTAAAAGGGTCTCAGCTCTAGGAATAGCCAGGACATGACTTTACAACCACCTTCAACTGAAGGGCTTGAGCAGTTAAGGGAAAAAGGAAAAAAATATCGCCTTGGAGGATTTTCCCGAGCTAGTTCACGACTCTCAAACATTGACAACTAGTGATATTTCAATTCCAAAGACTATTCATGCTAAACCCTCTACTAATGGTCATTTCAGAGGTATTTACTGAGGTGTGGTTGTGTGTAAGTTTTAATTATTAACCCTCAATAATCTACAAGCGCACGGTTCATTAGGGTAGTACAAAACATGTTGATCCCACGAGGAGAAACAATCTAATCCTAAAATCTAAGGCTAGAAACAATTAATAGAAATTCAAGATGAAACTAAACTAATATGAGAATTTAATTCAATCAATCAAATTAAGAATCAAACATGAAAATACTAATTATTAAGCAATTTGCAACACATCCAATAATCTACTGAAGGAAATTATTAATTGAGAGAAACGGAATTTTACCTATCTTTGTTGCTAACCTAACTGATTATGAATTATTCGATTATTGGTTCTAAACTATCTTAGGCTTGATTACTCTCTCTCAAGTTATAACCATTAACCCTAGATCATAAACCCTAATCAGATTATGGAGGTTGTAATCTCTCAATTCACAACTTATCTAAAACCTTAATTAGTTCTAAAGTTCTCTAATAAACTATTAGAAACCTATGCAAGATCTTTCTTCACACAAATTATCGATCTGATTTAATTCTGGTTTCTATTAAATCACCTAACGATTGTTAGTCCAATTTAATCTTTTTTCATTCGATTCACCCTCTCAATTTATTATTGAATTATGAAATAGTAGAATCAAACCATAACAACATCCAATAAACACATAAACAATTAGATTCTCATTAATTCAAGAATAAAATTATGAAGGTGAGTTTATAATAACCTCGACATTCTAGATCCTATCATCAACTGTTTAATCCAAAATGACACAATAATAAAACTGAAAAGAGCAGGAAATACAATCCAAAATGGATTATGGGAGGCATCACCGTCAGGAAATCTCCTAGTTTGGTAAGTTCTTCGAGTCAACTTCTTCTCCTCTTCTCTCTTCCTTCTTCTCTTCTTCTACCTCTTGATGATCTCTCTCCAGGGTTTCTTAAGGTAACTAATGCAAAAGGCTCTTTTCTCTCCTTATTACATTCTTTTTATACTTCTTTATGTTTTAGGGGGGTCCAAAAAGTCCAAAAAATCCCTTGAAATGTGAAGTTCATAAGCGTCTACGCATCTACCCAACACAGGCCACAATTCTAGCTCACATCTGAGCCTTCTGTCATGATCATAGCATGCAGGCCACCATCGTGGGCCATTCCCTAGGCTTCTGCCATGATCATGGGTTATTGTTTTAACCTAAATTTCTTTAAAACTCTTTTGTTCTTCGATGTTGACCCTGAAACACTAGCAAACACGTCAAGGTATCTCAAAAAAATAATATTTAAAACACTTAAAACATAAATAATTAACAAACTAACATAATTCTAACCTAAATACATACTAAATGATTGAATTAATAAATAAACTCGTATCAAACTATGCCTTAAAATACAATGCAATTTAAACTTATCAGGTACATGGAAGGATAAAATAGCTAATCAACATATTGAGTGTGAACTTAAACACTATAAGGGAGCTATAGAGGATGGAGTTCTAACCCAACTTGTAGATTTGTTTAAAGTAGGTGCATTTATTTGGTCCTTTACATTAGTTGGTTTCTTTTGGAGTAAAATATCAGTCTTTCCACTAGTGCAAGCATAGGTAAATCTTGGAATAAGGTCATTAACATGTTAGGGGACAACTATGTTACTCCAGAAATGGATGCTAAAGGTTAAACTCGATAAAGACAACGTTGAAAGCATACTAATTTGGGTGAATTTTCATAATGTAATTAGGAGAAGATAGGGAACTTTTAAGAATGGAGATAGCCATTTCCAATCCATGGAAACCTAAAATTTTTAACAAGATATAGAAGCCAAAAGGGAAAACGTTCAATATAAGCAATTACACTAAGCTAATGGGACTAAATAACACCCTTGTACTTGCACATTGAGCAATAATTTGAATATACACCAAGTGAATGAGGTAAATTCAGTATAAATATTAGAGAATGAAGTGGATAATCCTAAAATGAAAATCAAATGATACTATAAACAATATCATTGAGCTTAACACAAAGGTATTAATAGGAAATAAAGAGATTGGTACTTCTATTTTCTTTAGTTATAAAGATACTTAAGAACCTAATTAAACTAAAAAGAAGAGGAACTAAAACCTTTAACCAGTGACAAAAGAAAATCAGGAAGGAAGAAAAGGAAAAGTAAACTAATAGGGTCTCAACCTCTTATCTAATAGTATGTCAATTCTAATATAAAATGTAAAAAGTTTAAATGAATCTTTTAAAAGGCAAAGTTTAACCTAGAGAAGAAGCCACTAATTATGGAACTGATTAAATCCAAAACAAGGATTCCTCAAAAACAAAAGTGCTATAGGTTTTTAGGCACTAAATAGAAGTTACTCGAGTTATACTCACCATTACAATGGCAAGATTATTTGTGCCTGTAATTTAAACAATGGCATTATAAACAAAAAATGCATACATTTAAACTGTCAGAGCCAATGTACTAATGCCCATTTTTATATATCAATAATATATTCTTCTAATTTTATGTTCCAAATAGCTAGACTATGGGAGGACATCAAAACCATCAATGTAGGTATGGTCAAGCCTTGGATATTCACAGGGGTTTTTAATTACATACTCTCTCCTCTAGAAGTTGGGGATGCATAATTAGTCATAAAGAATATTGCAAAGAACTTACTAAACTGATGCAGTATGTAGGCCTCATGGCTTTAAGGTATATAGGCTACCTGTTCATTTGGAAAAATAAGAAATAAGGGGACCTATTCGTTAGAAAAAATTTCATTTGCTCCTTTTAGAGATAATATATGCTGTAGTTATTCATAGTTAAATTTTGAATATTTATTAACAAAATCTAACTATAACTCCTTTGAGATTTTTTAATGGTTTTAAATGAGAGGGCTTTTATGAGATGGTTTAAAAAAATTAGGAACAGGAAGTTGAAGGGTACAAAGTTTATTAGCCCATGAGGAAACTTTAAAATGTCAAATTTATGATTAAGGTCTTTGCAAAAAAAGAACATTATAAGCCTTAACAATGCCAAGCATAATCTGTGAACTGCATAGGAAAATTACTACAAGTACCCCCATGATAGTACTTTAAGATCTTTATAGACGTAGAGATTGAGGGATTATAATGATGCTTTCTCACTACACAACTCAATTATCAATCAAATTTTGGAGTAAATTGGTTGAGAGAAGGAGATACTACATAAAAAGTTTTCACTTCTTAAGTTTATCTAGAAGAAATAGAAAAAAATTCTCAATGCCTCAAGATATAAATGAGGTTGAATATAGAAACCAAGATAAGATAAAAGTTATTACACTAGAACACTTCAATAAGCTGATGGACTCAAAATTCAACAAAATATTTGGAGGAAGTGACATCATATAGGTTATAAAGGATAGAGTTAGTTAAAAAATGAGGAACTCTATTATTACACCCTTCACTCAGAAGGAGATAAAAGAAGTTGTTTATAGGTTACACCACTCAAAAGTACTTAGTAAAGATGGTTATAATACACATTTCTTCTAGGAGACATTGGATATTAAAGGTAAATTACTAAATGAAGCAATACAAGAGTTCTTCACTTCTTTCAAAATGCTTAAAGAGATGGACAACACCTAGATATGATTAATCCCTAAAAAGTAGGATCCCTCCTTAATGTTAGATTACATACCTATTACATTTTGTAACACAATCTATAAGGTGATCTCTAAACTTATTTTGAGTAAATTGAAGTATGCATTAAAGACCCTTATTAATCAAACTTAAGGTGCTTTAATTCTATAAAGACTAATTAGACATAATATAATGCTAGTTCAGGATTTGATGAAGGGCTATTCATTTAAAGATCTATAGAAAGTTTTTTAGAAAGATAATTCATTGATATAAAAGTTATATATAATTTTTGGATGTCAGAATAAAAGATAAAATATATCTGCTAATTTGGTATACTACAAACTTTTTCTAGGATTAAAAGTTGTATTCTCAAGATTAGTTTCTTTAAAGCCTGCAACACCATTAGATGGGATTTCATTGAAAATTGACTCCAAACTTTTGATTTCCGTCACAGTTTGTATAGTGCATTAAAGAATACATAATTATAACAACATTCAACATTCTTATCAATGGGGCTCCTATAAGAAATTTCAAAATACCAAAGGAAAAAGTCAAAGGGATCCTCTTTCCCCTTACTTATTCACTTTGGTAATTGAAGAATTATCCAAACTTCTGAATACTTTTATTTCTAATAATGGCAGATTCAACTTCCACTGTAAATGTAGAGAGTTGAAGATTAGCACTTGGTATTTATTTATGACTTGATGTTGTTATATAGGGTAGATATTCACTCTTATGGGAATTTTGAAGATGTTTTATAAATGTTCTAGTCTTGAAGTTAATGTTAGCAAAAGCAGCATGTAAGTTTCTTTAGATGTGCAAAATCATGAAAACCTTAACAGAATATCTGGGTTGAATATCTAAAACCCTACCTTTAAATATTTTGGTATTCCTATTAGCACATCTAAACCAAAATATGTTTATTGCATTCCTCCAATTTATTCTTTTAAAACAAGATTAATTCTTACCAAAACCAATTTTTATCATTTACTACTTAACTAAATATCATTAATTTTATAATGAGGAGCTTACATATACAATGGTGTGCTCATTTAGTCTTACCAAAGAGACTAAAAAAAGATGTTGAAAAATGTGTTAAAGGATTCTTATTTTCAGGAAAAGAAGAGAAATCTCAAGGAGTTAAAGTCAAATAGGAAGAAGATTCTATTTTAAGGAGAGAAGTAGGACTTGGATTGTTCTCACAACTTGTATTTAGAAAGTGTTACTCTCTAAGAGATTATAGAAATTGAACATAGATAATGAAACACTTTTGGATAAATGGAATAATAAGTTCCACTTAAAGGAATTGAATAGCTGGCGGTTAGAAATGAGTAGAGAGCAATCATAGATTTTTGTACAATTGCTCGAGGTGAGGGAACATAATTACTCTTAGATTAAACATAACTTAGGAGATGGTGAAAATATCCTAGTTCTAATTTGATAACTGTAATGATTATTGTAATTTAATCAATAGGAAAGGGCCGACAATTCTAATCTCGAGAATTTCTTTAAATGCCAAAGTTTGCTCAATTTTACAAGTTGCTATCTGTTGTTGCAATTTCAGAGGCTCTTCTTGCCTAATAAACTACCAAACTAACTCAACTTATTCATTTGCACAGTTAGGATAGCTACCAAATAACATTGGATTATAAACCAATGCATCATGCTACAAAATATACAAACCTTGCTTTTAGGATGCATCATGGTTTGAACTAACATGAAGGAAAACTATTAACCTAAAATCATTCATGATCAGCTAACTAGTGATTAAGAATAGGATTAGAATAAAGGATTGAAGTAAATTACACGTTAGTATAGACTTTATGTCTAAGAAACTCGATACACAAGAAAGGGGAGGTTGAATGGTGTATCTTTTTTTTTAAATATAAAATCTTGCTAAGAACTTCTTTTTCTTGTTAAAAAGATATCATAGAATTTATATGAAGATTATTACTTAGTTAAATGGAAAATAACTTCTATATAATTGTTTAACAATAAAATAAACTGAAGTGAAGATAGACGATAGACGCTGCGATTTTTATACTGGTTTACCCAAACTGTGGGCTACGTCTAGTACTTAGAGTTCATCTGAGTGTTTCACTATACTCCAAATGATTACAAGTATTCTTTCTTCCCTTCCAAAGCATCTTTAGGTCTTTTGCAAAGTATTCTTTCACTATCTTAGCCTCTCCAGGCTATCAGCCTTTTCTTTCTCTCACAAGAAAAAGATTGTGACCTTTTGTTACAGTAGTGTTAGCTCTCTTTGTATCGCACTACAGAAATTCTCTTCTCTAAGGAAGTACTGTAAGAATTTTCTCTAACTTTCTAACTTTTCTAAGATTGTAACATCTTCGACAATGACTAGTATTTATAGCCTTCGTCTCTAAGTACTTCTTGATCTTTGATAACCACTTCTTAATTCTTCATAACTGCGATAACCGTCATTTAGTTAAGTTCTGTAACTAACTCTAACTAAATAACTGTTCTGACGTGCTAATGTATCTTCATGGTATCATCTATTTCTTCTTTGCGTCTGTGTTGCCTTTGCATCTTTGTTGACTTTGCGTCTGCGTCTGTATTTTGATTTTGTATCTGCATCTGCGTCTGTGTCTGCGTCTATATTGTCTTTGCATCTGCATCTGTGTCTGTATTTGTCTTGTCTTTGCATCTGCGTCTGTGTCTGCATCTGTCTTGTCTTTGCATCTGCGTCTGCGTCTGCATTTGTGTCTGTATTGTATTTGCGTCTGTGTCTATGTTGTCTTCGCGTATGTGTTTCCTTCTGTGTCTGTGTTCTGTACTTTGTCTGCACACTTAAAACACTTGTTAAAAACGTTCATTTGCTTCTAACATTATTATTATTTGATTGTTATCAAAATTAATCATCGTAAAGTCCTCTTGACTTAACAATCACCCCCTTTTTGATGATAACAAATAATCATAATTTTAGAAAAAATCAAAGTGAATGAATTTTTATTCAATTGATGAATAAGAAAACAACAAATGAATAAGATGACAACAAACAAATAAAACAAGAAGACAATAACCAAGAAAACATATATGCATGCTATCTTCTTTTATTCTTCTTTCTTCTTTTCTTCTGCTTTTTCTTTTCTTGTCTTCTTCTTTACTTCTGTTTTTTCTTCTCTTCTCTTCTTCTTTAATCTTGTCTCCCCCTTTTTCTTCTTTTCTTATCTTGTCTCTCTTTTTTTTCTTTTTCTCTTTTTCACCCCTATTTGTTATTAATAAAAAAGGTTACCTTTCAAAAACATGTGTTGCCTATCTGTTCTGATCAAATTGAGGTCTTCTTCTATTGCAACTCGTACATAAGCTAGTTCCTCATGTAGATCACCCACTGAGTCTTATAGGTTATTAACTTTAGTGTAAAGTTCTTCAATCTCCTTCACTAAGGCTTCCTGATTCCACTGCTCAGAATGTCTTACTTCTTCCATTCCAATAGTTTTGACTTTTTTGGTTGGACTCGATGGATAGAAGTATGTAGCAACAGATTTTTTTTAGGGTAAGACATCTAGTTCTATTTTTTTAGAACAGGAGGTTTGAAGAATTGCTTTCCTTTAGGGAGATCAAGGTCATCAGGTCTAGGTAGTTTTGGAATAGTTTTTTCGAGAAAGTGAAGGACATCTTTAATTGAGGTTATGGAACTCAAAGGTCTAAAGTGCATGATCAGGAGCACAAAAGTATTTAAGTTGACAAACATACCTCCAATCTTGATAGTTTTGTACTGTCCTTTAGTCACTCTTCCAACTACCTGAGAAGTTGCATCTGTGGTGAAACATACACAATTACTTCCTAATGTTTTTGAAATGTTATATGAAACATAGATTCCTCTTGATTATTCTACATTACATGCCTCATCTATGTTTCTCACTGCTTCATGTATCTGTTCTTCAGTCAGGTCACCTGTTGTTCTTTCAGGGTATATATTTTGTTTCTCTTTTTCTACATTGTGCACATTGTTTGAAGCTCTAGGTTGTATGTCAGGTACAATCTTGATCAATGTTCTATTCGTAGCTGGGTAGATAGTGTACCGATCTTTAGTCATCTTCATTGGATATGATTCTAACTTCTCATCCCTCAGAATCCCATATAGTCTCCATTCTTCATGATTTAGAAGATGCAATTGATCAAAATAGATTCAACTTGTACCTTAACCAACCTTTTCATAGGTTCTCTGATTATAATTGAGCTTCTGCTTCTAACAGGTACCTCTTCTTCAATCACCTTCATTCTCAAGTCCTTTTTTCTAATAGGACTATGAGATACCACTCTGTCTTCAACTGATTTTTCTTTTCGTTGACTACAAGTTGAAGTAGTTTCTTTTTTACTGGTCTTTAACTTCTTACTTTCTTCTACCAGTCTAGAAGGTGGTTGTTGTTGGTTTCAAACTCTAACTTCTTCTTAATTCCAGTCTCTTTGGTTGGCTTCGTCTGCTCTTGTTGTAAAATGGAGACTAGAGATCTTGTAGCTTGTGGTGTCTTTTCTATCTGTTGAGATTTTTCACCAAGAGTTATTCCTTTCCCTCTCTTCTGTTCTTCTTATTAAAGAGTTAATATCCTTGGTGATCTTTTTGATATTTTGATTTTCTCAAAATTAAGTGCCTCTGCCTTTCTTTTCAACAACACTTGTTTTTCAGATAAACTCACCTAGGTTTCTTCTCTTTGCCTCATCGTCTTAGCTTCAGCTGCTACTTTTGATGGTTTTTTCTTTTCTTCTATAACCATCCTTCTAGAAGATTGAGGTTTCTTCTTTTCTTTGGGAGTAACATTCCCGCTCAAGTTGCTTCTGACTGTTTGCTCCCCCTCAATCCTTACTCTCGGTATAGAAGTTATACTCAACCCCATTTTACTGATAGTTACCACATTAATAACACTTTTAATATTCATCTTCATCCTGTTTCCTCTATCAAGAAGAATTTCAAAATCTCTAAAGATTCTTGTTAGCAGCATGCCATAAGGAAAGGCATTGGAATCCTTCTTCGTCTTCATCATGTATCTCAAAATCAGGTGTGGAGGATTTATAGCCTTGTGGTTAAGTAAATAAAATAGGCATTGCTCGTCTATTATTGTCCCAACATTCCTCGATCTTATTCTTGGTAGAGTATAATGAAAAAGTATGTTGTGTAGAACCCTAGCCTTTGGAACAAGATTCGACAACTTCTTGTCCTTTGGGTCACTACGTCCATAGAGTTGTCGATTTACATATGCCTTCTCTAGAAATTTTTCAATCATCCATCTAAGGTTGTAAGACACCTCTTCTCTAACATATGGACATCCACTAACCTTCTCGATTAGCTTCAGTGTCACAATAATTGACAGTCTATCCACCATTGATACTATTGTATCATCTACCACTTTTGCATTCTTCTAAAACTTATACACTTCACTTAGATAAACCGTTTCACAAACCTGAAAGAAGTTTTTCCCTTCGGCTGCATCAACTTTTGGTTCAATGTCCATCTGATTCTTCTTCAAGGATTCGAAATCAGCATACTTTCCATGAATCATTGCATGCTCCATTGTAATCTTTAGACAGTAGGAACTAGTTCAAGGTAATGAGATTAGTATCTGAAGATGAGAGCGTAACCAAAAGGTCTCGAGATGAACAATTGTTTTTTAGAGTACTGGAAAAATCAATTTCAGAAGATTTCAAGAGTTTTCGAGATGTTGTTTTGAACCGTATGAGAGGATTTCCTTTATATTTCCCTCCAAAAATAATTACCGTCTGTAACTTACAGTTACTGGCTTTTGAAGAGTTGAAATGTTTTATCTTCCTTCTATAAAAATCATCTGGGTCATGACGTGTCAGACGATTGGTCTCTAAAGACTACCATATTCAAGTTTCGTCTAATTTCTTTGAATCTTTCTTCATTCAAAGGCTTAGTAAAGATATCTACCCATTGATGACTCGTCTTAACAAACTGAAGAGTAACGATTCCCCTCTATATATAGTCTCGTAAAAAATGATGTTTAACTTTAATATGCTTCACCCTTGAGTGTTGTATTGGATTCTTTGATAGATTGATAGCACTTATGTTGTCACAGAAGATTGGGATTTGTTCTTCTTTTACTAAATAATCTTCCAACTGATACTTAATCCATAACGTCTGTGAACAACAGCTTGCAGTAGACATATATTCAGCTTCTGTAGTAAATAGTGCAATTGAGCTTTGTCTCTTACTAGACCATGAAACTAGATTATGGCCAAGAAAGTGATAGCCTCCCCTTGTACTCTTCTTATCAATCCTATCTCTAGCGTAATCAGCATCACAGTAGTCAATTAACCTGAAATCTTTACCTTTCTCATACATTAAACAAAGATCAGTAGAACCTAATAGATATCTCAAAATCCTTTTAACAGCAATATAATGAGATTCTCTAGGATTTGCTTGAAATCTAGCACATAAATAGACACTAAATAAAATATCAGGTCTGCTTGTTGTAAGGTAAAGTAAAGAACCAATAATTCCTCTAAAAAGGGTCTGATTAACCTTTTTACCTGCTTCATCTTTAGATAAAGGGTTTGAAGGATGCATAGGAGTTGACATCGGTTTTACTCTATCTATACCATATTTAATCAACAGTTCTTTTATATACTTCTATTGATGAATAAAAATCTTTTCTTTGTATTGCGTAACTTATAATCCAAGAAAGAATTTAAATTCACCCATCATGGTCATTTCAAATTTTCTTTTCATTAGTTTCTCAAAACTAGAACATAGCTTTTTAGATGTTGCACCAAAAATAATATCATCAACATATATCTG
>JANQBM010000009.1:27416409-27441126 GCA_025594535.1 Erythroxylum domingense | reverse complement strand
TTATTTACTAAATTTATTTTATTTATATTTTCTTATTTTAATTTAATGTTTTATTATTTATAATTTTAAATTTATATAACTAATAATATATTTTTTAATTATTTATACAATAATTAATAGTTTATTAAATCAATTGACTTTTTAATCATTTTATCTCTTTTCAGCAACAGCAACTGCACTTGCCAAACACCTATTTTCACGTTTCAGCAGTTACCAAAGCAGTAATCTCAAACACATAATTACTTATTTAAAATAAGTATTTATCATTTCAACAGGTTGATTTTAACACGTTATTAACCACTACCACTCTCAAGCCAAGTCATAACGATTATGAGCATGAAATTGAAAATTAAATATAAATAAGACACATAATTTATGTTTTAAATAAGTCATTTAATTAACTTAAAATTCATAATAATAATAATAATAATTAATTATTATTATTGTTATTATTATTATTATCTAAACGTGTATCTAGATAACAAAAATTAAATATCATATACAAATATAAAGTCAATAAATTGAATTTAAAATAAATTTAGAAATCATTCTTATATTGCAAAACTCAATTCAAGATATTTTTATATATGATGAGTTTTATGATAAAAAGTTTAAAATTACGGCCTAATATTTAATTTAAATTTAAGATTAATTTATTAAATTGCAATAAAATTTAAAAACATTAATTTTTTAAGAACTAGCTTGATATTCTTAGTAAAATTTGGGAATATAGTTAAATTAATTTAACTTGATGATTTTTTTATTTTTTTGGAACGAAGGAATTCGTAGTTACTATCCTTTGTATGCACACCGGATAAATCTCTGAATTGACGCAATAGTTTGTAAATCACGTTAATCTGATACTCTGTACTAGGCAAATCCTATACGACAAGCTCGATCGAGAGAGTATAAATAAAAAATTCGAACACAAGATCTTTTAGCTCCATGACTTTTAATCCACTAACTTGACCACCTTCTAGGAAATCTAGTTTAACTTGACTATGATTAAAGAGAATGTAAATTATACTGTTGGGACATTAAAATGTTACTTCCAATGTATTGACCTCAACTAATTTGGAGAATTTAATAAAAACTATTGTTTTTAAAATTGAACAATGTATTAAATGATTTGTTTTAGTTTATAAAAATTTATTAATTTTAAAAAATCAACTAATTACTTAATAAAATGATTAATTTTTATAACAAAATTTATAAATCAATCAAATTAAAAGTTGAGAATCGAATTAAAAAAATTAGTCGATTTAAAATTTTTATAATTAAATTAATCAGATCGGTTAAATTTTTTAATCATTAATAAAAACAAACTTATGGGCAGTTAATTAGATGACAATATCAATATTGATATTCCCATGTATAAATTATATGCTGACGATAATTACAGTACGGAGACAGTTAAAATGCAAGATTGTGATAATTACGCTAACATCGACGTTGGAAACGGACATCTCAACGCACTTTGTCTCTATATCAGACGTTCCAGGCTTTTTGGGCTATCTGTAGATCCACTGAGCTCACTGACAAAGAATATACGTATCCATTGTTTAGGAATGAAAAAACAAAGAAGGGCATAAAGGAGGATGAAATTCAAATGCATAGACGTGAGAAGCCTGCTTTGAACCTTACGGGCACCATCTATTTCACTAGCTTATAAGTTCTAATACGATCACGAATCCTCCAAATTTCCCATTTTTTATAATTAAAATTTTGGTTAATATTTGTTCATATGTTCAGTATCATATTGGTTTATATCTCACACTGTTACACGTAAAGTTCAACTATACATAAACAAGTTAAATCTGAACTTGAACGAGTTTTACGTTGAATTTATATATAATATTAGTTTAAAAACTAATTTAAACAAATAAAATAAAAAGTTTAAGATTTTAAAAATAAAAAGTTGAACCAAATTATTATAATTTTTTTAAGGATTTAATAAAATAAAAATTTAAAATATAATTGAAAAAAATATCCTTACATATGGAAGAATTTAAAGTTTAATTAAAAAAGATTATTAAAATAAAAATTAATGTATAGGGCTTGCTTAGTACGGAATACCCGGTTGATGTGATTTACAGGTTATTGCGTCAATCCGAAGATTTACCCAATACGCATCCAAAAGATAATGATTATAGATTTCTCTATTTAAAAAAAATTGTATGTTTTATAAATAGATTATTAAAGAATCTAAAATAATATAAAAATTATACCTAGTTAATATACACTTCATATATTCACTCTCATATTTATTCATATTTGAAATATTACACATCAAATTAATTTTTATTTTAAGCATAATTAATATCAATCTCAATAATAATAATAATGTTAAGTTATTTCTTTTTCCAAATCACCATGTAAGAAAGCTATTTTAATATTCGTGCGAATTGAAGTCATTTTCAGAAGATTTTATTAAAATTTATACCTTTCTTTTGACAAAAACCCTTAATTATTAGCCTTGTTTTAAATCTTAGATAAAAACTATGTTCTTTATGCTTGATTTTAAATATCTACTTATTCTTCATAGCTCGCTTGCCTAGAGTCCAATTTATAGTCATTAAAATTTGGATATAGTTATATAATTGAAAGATTTACGAATTGCAAGCGACAAACAATGAACTTTATGTGATTACGTGGCTGTTTTATGTCGTGCCAGAATTGGCATTCAAAGATAGACGAGCAACTTACCTAAAATAAATCCTGCTCGTGGCAGGAATTATCTTTCTCCCTTATTGTGCGTACTTAAGTTTGTGATTTCTCATAAGCCACGTCACCTTCTCTTTTCTCTTTTTCTTTCCTTTCTCACTGTTCAAACACAACATACAGAGAGCAACTATAGCATTTATGTTTTCCCGGAAAGCCTTTATAAGTTAAAAGTCCCACGTAAGCAGACCCAAAAGAGAATCTATGTAATTCCCAAGGCCCAACGACATGAAGGTCATCTAAAACTAGAACACAGAGACAACACAATGAGCCATTGTGTTCCGAGTTGGTGTCTTGATGACAACCCTGTTCCTAACAAGCTCTCTTTTCTCTCTCAGACAAATAACTCCACTGCATCAGAACCAGACATGTCCAGGTTTATACTGTTTTCTCTCCCTCAGTCTAATATCAGGAGCTAGGTTTATCTCTGTGGACAACAGTTGACTGACTCGTAGGTGGTATCTCTCTTCTGTTGCAGGTTAAACTACGAACTAGCAGAATTAACATGGGAAAATGGCCAACTTGCCATGCACGGTCTTGGTCCACCCAGCGTGCCTGTCAAATGCATACAACATATTACTTCACAATACAAGTACTCCTGGGACAAGCCACGAGCCAGTGGCACACTCGAGTCCGTAGTCAACCAAGCAACTAGCTTAACGCAAAACAAGCCATCTACTGTTAACGTTGGACAAGAAGAGTTGGTCCCTTGGTTTGAGCGCAACCGAACCGCCCCTGCTGTCTCAACGACGATGACAATGGATGCTCTAGTCCCTTCCACTAGCCGGACCGAGGATGGGTCCACGCAAGTGAATGACTTCGTCGGTGGGCTAATGCGCCCAGTCATGGTGGGGTGCTCTACACACGTGGGGTATAGTAGTGGGCCACCAGCCACGCAGGATGAGGACGGTTCTCTCGCCTGTAAACGGCTGAGGGTGGTGAGTGTACCGGCTGCGCCGCCGGAGTGGAGTGGCAGAGATCAAAGATGTGCCACTGCTAGTGCCGCCACATTTTGGAGGGACATAGACAGCCAGCACGTGAAGGTTGACAAGTCCGAGGAGGAGTTAGGCGCTGAGTTCATTTCCACTTCATTGGGGTCACAAAAGAATACTATGAAGATTGTTGCTACAGTTACAGCTGCAGGAGACGAGAATAACTCAGTTAGTCACACTAGACCACAAGTAAGGAGTTAAATGTCAACTTCTTTTTATATTTTATATTTCTCGTCTCACTATATTGTATATATGGTGTTAAAAAAGGGAACATGCGAAGAGGAACCAGACAAGAAGAGAGGGAATAACGAGAAATCATCGATTTCCACTAAAAGAAGTAGGGCTGCTGCAATTCATAACCGATCTGAACGTGTACGTGATCTGTCTCCATTTGATCTAACATACATTTCTGGTTCAGAAACTGGCTAATTATAAACTATGCCTTTTAGCTTCTAAGTCCGTCTAAGATCATACTCTGAGAAAGAATTAAAGCAAATGGAGTGGACCACTTGGTTTCTGTAGGTTGTTAACGAACTGCATTTCTTGTTTAACAATTCGTCTTGAGCTTTAATGCCAGAAAAGGAGAGATAAGATAAACCAGAGGATGAAGGCCCTTCAGAAACTGGTTCCAAATTCCAGCAAGGTATTGTTGAATAAATCATTTGTCAACAGTTAGATTGTTCTTTTTTTTCTTGCTCACTTTAATGCATTTCTTCTTAAAATCATACTTTACCTATTGTACTAGGCAGAAAAGTAAAAAGCAAAGAGGTAAAGGGTTATTGGGTGGATGTTCATATTTGACATTATTCCCCATATTCGCGTCCACTTCTACAGCTTTTTGTTTCTCATGACATTAATTGTGTCTGTGGAATCAAAAAGTGAGATGTGATAATTTGTCAAGACTCGAGTATCAGTCTCATCCAAGCTCATTGTTATCTTCTTTTTTGGTGTATGGTAGGGTCGGACAATTTGATCAGAGCAAAGTTGATTGAATAGTTACATATGGAAAGCGATTAAAGTTAATCCAAGTTACACTGGATGTTAATGGGTGTGTAGTGGTCAAAACTGTGTTCTGTAGACAGATACTCGTCCTAGCTAGAGCTAGCTTAGGTACAATGCAGTAAAAGACTTGAGAAATAAATACACAGCAGACACAGAGAGGATAAAGACTATAGATACGACATAGACTGAAGTGGTCCTAGTCTTCTTTGCATTCAAATGGCTAGTACTATCTTGGAACTTACCCAGTTGTTTCAGTCCACAAAACCAGTTTGATATAGGACAAGACTTGGCAGAGGATTGCTCTGTCTTGAGAGAGCAATTCTCTACCACATACATAAGTCTATGCCTTTCATGTTCATACCAGCAATTCTCACTACATTTAAACTATTTGCAACTTGTAATGATTGGAAAGTCTTGAACTCTTTCTCGTCAGGATTTTTGGTCCAGACTCCATGACAGATCCAGCTACTTGATGGTGAAAACTTTAACCAAAGTTTGACAAAAGCTGTGCAATAATTAGCCAATTATTAGTACATGAAAAGTAGAGAGTTATGGTTATGTAAATGATTTGTTATGGTTATGTAAATGATTTGCTAAATTTTTATATGAACAGGCCTAAATAAACCGAGCACATATAAGTTTAAATAAGGTTTCATCTTAAAATTAATTGGTACTAGGAGGAATAATTCATTAGACTTATATGCATACTCAAGGTCTTGTATTCTTTCAATGTGGGAAAAACTCTTACTTATATTCCAACACATTCCCCTCACATGTGGGCTAATTAGAGCCCAACACATGACACAGTTTATTGTGTCGAGGTAGTTACGTGTAACTCAAGAGCAACCTGCTCTGATACTATGTTGAATTTTTATATGATCGTGCCTAAATAAACTGAGCATATATAAGCTCAAATGAAGTTCCATCCTAAAACCAATCGGTATTAGAAGGAGTAACTCGTTAGACTTATATGCAAGTTAAGGCCTTGTATTCTTTCAACGTGGGACAAACTCCCACTTATATTCTCAAATGATTTTCTGTCGTTTTCTTTCAGAATGACAAGGCCTCAATGCTCGATGAAGTTATCGAGTATTTGAAACAATTGCAAGCTCAGGTCCATATGATGAGTAGAATGAACATTCAACCACTGATGATGCCAATGGCTATGCCACAACAATTGCAGATGTCGATGATGAACCCAATGAGCTTCGGAATGAGTACGGGTATGGTTATGGGTATGGGTATGGGTATTAGTCCCAACATTCCTGGAATGTCTCCTCTTCTCCACCCAACAGCTTTCATGCCTACAAATTCACTGGATGGTTCTTCTAACCGCATGCAAGCTGCTTCCACATCAGTTACGCCATTCCTCGCTTGCCAGTCTCAGGTTTTACTTTATTTTCTGTCTTAAATTTCTTATTTAATTCCCTAAATTTTTAAAAATTGAATAATTCAAATAAAATTTTTGTTTCTTTTAAAAATTTTAATATGTCGAAATGTACCGTTGCAGCCTATGACTATGGATGTTTATAACAATATGACTTCGATGTACCAACACTTTCAACACCAACAACAATCGCAACGAGAGCAACAACAACCTTCTACTTCCGTTTTCAAGAAGTAGATTCGGTTGACTTGTTCGCTGATGGTTTTGCGTATATTTCTGGCTTACTATGTATACTTGTCAGCTACTTTCTGTTGTGTTGTTTGTGTTAAAAGAACATACATCAGGAGCGTCATCATTCTCCTCCCATGAAGACACCCAAAGCTACGACACTCTTAAATGAGAAAGGCAAAAGAAGATTATGGAGATCTGGAGATTAAGGAGTTCTGCTGTTTTGTTTTATAGATGGGCTAACCATAACTTAAATAAGACAAGGCCCACATATTTTCACTAGCCCACTGCTTTGCTATTTCCCTTATTATTATTATGTCATTCTAGACGCTTCTTATGTATTGTGTTTTTATCTCGTCTGTAAGCTTGCCTATATAAAGGCATCTGCAACGTAATAAATGTTGAGAGGAAAAAGTATTGAATGTCAGTCTCCATTTTTTTTTGTCATGGTATCAGAGCTTCTCTTACATTTAGCCAGAATGGCTATTCATCTCCGCCGCTGCATTTAGTTTTTTGAGCCTTTAAGTTTTTTTATTCTTCTTGTCTTCTTTCACTTCTTCTTTTTGGTCCCCCTCAGCTGCAATATGTCGGGAGGGCCATCTTACGCCAGTATTGCTGGAAACCAAAATCAAAATCATGTTAGACCAGAAGACCACCCAGCTTCCCCATATTACCTTCATCCTAATGAAAACCCATCTCTCATCCTACTGTCCTCTCCATTGACCGGATCCAATTATCATTCATGGTCTAGGTCAATGAGAATGACACTGTTATCTAAAAATAAATTGAGATTTATTGATGGCAGTATCATTATGCCAAACAAAAATGACCTATATATGCCTACTGGGAACGATGTAATACAATGGTACTATCATGGTTAATGCATTCTGTAAGTGATTCTATTGCCCAAAGTGTTATTTGGCTAGATTCTGCTACTGAGGTATGGAAGGACCTATAAGACAGATTTGCCCAAGCAGACTCTTTCCGTATTTCAGACCTTCAAGAAGAAATTTATTCACTAAAGCAGGGAAACCTCTCAGTATCTGGCTACTATACAAACCTCAAAATGCTATGGGATGAGTTTTCTAACCTAAGACCACTACCCCGATACAGGTGTCAACCTCAGTGCACATGTGATGTCCAGGCTATCATCAAGTCATACCAAGAGAATGACAGTGTTATACGATTCCTGAAAGGCTTAAATGACTCCTACACTACGGTACGATCTCAAATTATGTTAATGGATCCATTTCCTGACATTAAGAAAGTTTTTTCTATGGTAGCACAACATGAGAGACAACTAATTTCCTCTTATTCCCACTCTGTCACTCGTTCAAATAGCCATGAAACTCAATCATTCTATGCCAAGACAGATACAATAAAAACTTTTCAGTCAACAAAGAAACCTGTATGCAGTTACTGTGGGTTTTTAGGGCATATGGAGGATAAGTGTTACAGGAAACACGGATTTCTTCCCAACTTTGCAACCAACAACAACAAATCAACCACTTACCATTCCAAGGATGCACACAGATCCAAATTTAGAGCTGCCAACCAAGTTGAAATGAACCTCGACAACTCTTCAGATTGCACCTTAGAAGATCAAAAAGAGAGCACACATTCAAATGGTAGCCACAACCTGACTCAGGAAGAGTATAACCAATTGAAGGAATTACTGCACAATGGAAACATTCATATGACCAGTCCAGCTTTGGTGCCACAAGTGAATACACTCACCAAAAATGATAAAGGTACATACTCACCTGTCAAATCACATTCACCTTCATCCATTTGGATCTTGGACTCAGGTGCCACGGATCACATTATATGCAGTTTAGAATTATTTTCTGAGTATACAGATGCCCCTAATTTGATAGTGAGACTCCCCAATAGCCAACAAGTACCTGTTACACATATAGGAACAGTTCACATTTCTGGTCTAATATTGACTAATGATCTCTATGTCCCTATCTTCTCCTTTAATCTCATTTCCATCAGTCAGCTTAAAAATTCCTCTCTTTGCAAACTAACCTTTACCAATAACTCTTGTGATATTCAGGATACCAAAACCTCGAAGATGATTGGTTTTGCTAAGCAACTTGACGGACTCTATTACCTTGGACCTACACCTCAAGTCAACACAACCCTCTCTCAATCAAGTCACATTTGGCACCATAGATTAGGACATTTGTCCAACTCTAGATTGAAACTGTTGTCTTCTATAGATTCATCTATTCCTTTCCAGCATGTTACACAATGCGATATATGTCATTTTTCAAAACAAAAACGCTTACCTTTCCGTTTGAGTACTTCTGTGGCTGTTGCTTGCTTTGATATCATCCATATTGACATTTGGGGCCCTTACCATACTGCATCTGTTCATGGACATAGATTCTTCTTAACCATAGTAGATGACCATAGCCGTATGACCTGGGTACATCTGATAAAACGCAAATCCGAAACCGGGGACTTAATTAGAAATTTTTTTACCTATGTGAAAAGACAATTTGCAAAAAAGATAAAATGCATTAGAAGCGATCAAGGGGTTGAGTTTTCGATGACTGATTTTTTCTTCAAAAATAGAATTTTACATGAAACCACATACATAGAGACCCCCCAGCAAAATGGAAGGGCAAAAAGAAAACACCAACATATCTTATGTGTGGCAAGAACCTTGAAAATACAAGCCAATCTTCCTACTAAATATTGGTCAGAATGTGTTTTACATACAGTTTTTCTCATCAATCGAATTCTCTCACCACTCTTGTCACATATATCACCTTATTCAATTCTGTTTGGCACTAATCCTAATCTTACTCACCTGAAAGTGTTCGGATGTCTTTGTTTTGCCTCAACTAAGGAAGCAAACAGGGGCAAACTAGACACTAGAGCGAGAAAATCTGTTTTATTGGGTTTTTCAATAGGAACCAAAGGGTACAAGTTATTGGACTTGGAGACAAGACAGTTCTTCCTATCTAGAGATGTGTTGTTTTATGAAGACACTTTTCCTTTCCAACATCTACCCTTTACCAACACCTTTGTCCCTAGTCCAGTCCTACCTACCTTTTCAAACTCTCCCAGTTATGACCACTTGCAAACCTCATCTGATTCAAATTAACCTCTACCAGACCTCCCTTTGCCCACTACTAAACCACGTCGTTCCACAAGACACTCAAAACCGCCTTCTTATCTAAGGGATTATGACTGTCCTACTCTACCTCATACCTCACCACACACAATTTTGTCTGTCTTATCTTACCAACACTTATCCCCTCAGCACAAATCCTTCTCCGTAGCTATTAGCACCTCTAAGGTCCCTTCCACTTATGCTGAAGTAATAAAACACATCAAATGGCAGAATGCAATATAGGAAGAATTACAAGCCCTGGAAAAAAATCAAACATGGGACCTTACCTACTTACCACCAGGCAAGACCACCATCGATTGCAAATGGGTACATAAACTTAAATATAATCAAGATGGCTCCCTTCATCGCTGCAAGAGCATACTTGTGGCTCGAGGCTTTACACAACAAGCAGGGTTGGACTACACAGAAACCTTCTCACCAGTCGTAAAACACACTGCGATTCGGGTTCTGCTTGCTCTCATAGCCTCCCAAAGCTGGCATCTCCACCAGTTGGACATCAACAATGCATTCCTCTACGGAGACCTCCATGAAGAGGTTTACATGAAGCCTTCGCCCGGTCTTTTCCTGCCTGATCCTAAGATGGTCTGCAAACTGAAAAAAAGCCTATATGGACTCAAGAAAACCAGTCGTCAGTGGCATGTCAAGCTGACGTCCGCACTAATTTCTGACCATTTCTTCCAGTCCGCCTCAGATCATGCCATGTTCACCAAAAAACAAGGTTGTCAGTTTATCATTCTACTAATTTATGTAGATGATGTTCTTTTAGCAAGCCCTGACCTTTCACTAATCGAAACAACGAAAAAGTTTCTAAATGATACCCTTCAGATTAAAGACCTTGGACCAGCAAAGTTTTTTCTCGGACTAGAACTAGCGCGATCCTCCATTGGCATTAATTTGTCACAACAAAAATACACCTTGGACCTTTTGGAGGACTTTGGTTTTCTCCACTGCAGACCTGCTCCAACACCTATGGCTCCTAATACGAGCTTAACAGCCTCTGGTGAACCCTACACAGATGTCAGCAAATATCGGAGCTTAATAGGAAAATTGCTTTACCTTACCATTACAAGGCCGGATATCAACTTTCCTGTGCAACAGTTGTCCCAATTTCTTGACAAGCCGACCATGGAGCATCTACAAGTCGCCAATCGAGTGCTAAGATACCTAAAAAAGGCACCTGGTCAAGGCCTTCTCTTCCCGAAGGACTCCTCAACACACCTTCGCGCTTTCGCGGACTCTGACTGGGCAACGTGTCCGGACTCTCGTAAATCAATCATTGATTTCTGCGTGTTCCTTGGTTCTGCCTTGATCTCTTAGAAATCAAATAAGCAAGCCACAATTTCCCGCAGTTCCTCATAAGCAGAGTACCGGGCCTTGACTACTACAACTTGCGAGCTTCAGTGGTTAGTTTATCTGCTCAAAGACTTCGGCTTTACGCACAAAGGAGTAACTTACCTCTATTGTGGCAACAAATCGGCCATCCATATTGCAGAAAACCCCATCTTCCATGAACGTACCAAACACATAGAGATCGACTGTCATCTCATATGTACCAAGGTCCAAGAAGGGGTCGTCCACCTGCTCCCAGTCGCTTCTCACTCACAACTGGTCGACATCTTCACGAAAGCTTTGTCCCGAGGACCCTTTGAGACACTCTTACTTAAGTTGTTAAAAGAACATACATCAGGAGCGTCATCATTCTCCTCCCATAAAGACACCCAAAGCTACGACGCTCTTAAATGAGAAAGGCAAAGGAAGATTCTGGAGATCTAGAGATTAAGGAGTTCTGCTGTTTTGTTTTATAGATGGGCTAACCATAACTTAAACAAGACAAGGCCCACATATTTTCACTAGCCCACTGCTTTGCTATTTCCCTTATTATTATTATGTCATTCTAGATGCTTCTTATGTATTGTGTTTTTATCTCGTCTGTAAGCTTGCCTATATAAAGGCATCTGCAGCGTAATAAATGTTGAGAGGAAAAAGTATTGAATGTCAGTCTCCATTTATTTTTTGCCAGTTTGTAAATAAATGACAAGGACAAGGCTTGTTGACTCTTCAACACTCTACATTTCTATTAAACACAATAATGTCTTATGTCTCATACAATAACGTCTCAGTCAAAATTCGGACTTTGATTTTTAAGTCACTAATTTATTAATTATATATAAAAAAGGGAGAGTCTTCGAGCAATTTTCAGTTGTTCCTTTGTAATTATAAAGTCAAAGGTTCAAATCACATAAATAGTCTCTGTGTAAAAATTACAAAGAGAATATTGCGGACATTAATAACCTTCTTTCGATCCTCACAAAACATGAAGTCTTGTGCACGAAATATGTTAAATTTTTGACAAAAACACTTACTTTATAAATTATTCTGCATATTGGATTAATTGAATTATATCATTTAATTCTAATTTGTTAACCTATCAAAGATATATAAAATATATATAATTTACAAATTATTATATATTATTTCATACATCTAAAAATTTGATAATTGATAGTTAAATAATAATGTTTAGGCGAGTTTTATCTTAAAGACAACAACACGCTAATGTTCTACTGGACCTCTTAACATGTAATGTTTACCGTACATGTTTACTCCACTGGTTAACTGGTTCAAGTTTTGTGTATAAAGGTGATGACTCAGGAATTTTCCCAAGCTTAGGCTTAGATTTCAACTTCTTCGGCTTAGCTTCAGTTGCCTGTTTTGCTTGAGTTGTTTGAGGATGTATGTATCTTGTGAATCAGAAAGTCTAAGATAGCCTATGACTGTGCCTTACAAACAGTTCCGCTGTAAGAGATTAAAACTAACAGGGAAAGAAAGAAGATATTAATTAAGCGGAACTTATAGGTACTCAACCTTTCATATCTGAATCAGCATCACGAGCTAAGCCAACTGCACTGGTTACACAAACTAAGCCATATTCAGACACTTGGTTTACTTTTGATGATCTTTCGCCAAAGAAATGAATAGATCGTCTACATGAATTCATTGTAAAGATAGATCTACAAATGAACAAACCTAATAATCCGTTACCTAATATTTTGTCTGAATTTATTTATCGATTCACTAGTATTTTGCGAGAATGGTGGCAAAGTATTTTTAAATATCAACGCATGTAGTATATCCAAGTCATTACAGCCGGAGTTCTTCTTATAATTATTCATAAGTTTTACTCTTAAACTTAGTTAAAGAGACACCAGTCCTTTTCCAATTTTAATGTAAAATATATATAGTAAGTCCAACGAATTAGAACGATGTTTTCCATAAGCAAATTCGACTCGAAAGTGAACAAAATATGCTCATATATCCACCAAGGAAAGGAAAGAAAATGACTTACCCAAAGTAAAACATCGTCAAAAGTGTAGAAGTGTATATATTTTGAAGTACTATAAAGAATCTTACCTCGATCGTATCTGTTATGTGACGAGGACTAGACTTCATAAAAGCTGATAGTTATACTTGACATTATAAGGATTGGATGAGAAAACCTACTCATTTCATTGATATCCTTTGCATATATATACGGTGAATTCAAAAACGATTTGACAAGTGATTAGCTCCTAGGATCAAGTATTTGGATACATCTAGAGATTTACCAATATTACAAGTGTATCTAGAAGATTACCACAGTAAAAACTAAATTTTATCTATTTACTTCCTATAGCCCCCCTCAAGATGGAGCTCCGTAAGGAGAGTCCAATCTTGTCCCTTAGTAGGATAAATGGAGTTCTGGAGAGTGGTTTAGTATGTGAATCAGCGAGCTGATCTCTGGAGGAGATTGGAGTGACGCATAATGATCCATTTTGTACCTGCTCTCGAATGAAGTGGAAGTCAATGGCTATATGCTTCATGCGGGAGTGAAAGACTGGATTAGAGCAGAGATGTGTGGCCCCCATATTATCACAGTATATGACTAGAGTAGTAGGAATATGAAGGCCCAACTCAGTAAGTAAGGAGCATAACCATCGCAACTCGGCAGCTGTACTAGCAATAGATCTGTATTCTGCCTCAATAGAAGATCGTGCAACGGTCCTTTGCTTTTTCGAACTCCAAGATATGAGGTTGGTCCCAATGTACACAAGGTAGGCGCTAGTAGACGTGTAATCATCCTTGTTACCGGCCCAGTCGACATTGGAGAATGCATGTAGAGAGTAATGAGGATGCTGACGTATTGGAAGACCCAGGTCTAGAGTACCTTTGATATATCGAAGAAGACGTTTTGTCGCAAGCCAGTGTGTAGAAGTGGGGCGATGCATATACTGAGATAGTTTGTTCACTGCGAACGCTATATCTGGATGAGTCATAGTAAGGTACTGTAGACCTCCAATGACAGATTTGTACTCAGTTGGATCAGAGAGAGAGGTGCCAGAGGAGATACGCAATGTGTAGTCGGATGCCAAAGGAGTGAGGACTGGTTTGCAATCCAGCATTTTTGCTCTAGCCAACAGGTCAATCATATACTTCCTTTGAGAGAGAAAAATGCCTTGTGGATGTGGAAGAACCTCGATCCCAAGAAAGTATGATAAAGTGCCCAAGTCCTTAATGGAGAAGCGGTCCGCCAGTGTTTGAATAAAACGCTGGAGGAAGGATGAGTCTGGTCCTGTGACTATGATATCGTCAAAATATACCAGTACATATAACAAGTGACCCAAACAATTGTACACAAAGAGAGAGGTATCAGATCGACTGTTATGAAATCCTTGTGAGATGAGAAACTGGCGTAGTTCTGAATACCATGCTCGGGGCGCCTGTTTCAATCCATATATTGCTTTGTGTAGTTTGCACACATATGTAGGAGCATCTTTGTTGACAAATCCTGGAGGCTGAGTCATGTAGACACTTTCTGTTAGGCGGCCTTGAAGGAAGGCGCTGTTGACATCGAGTTGATGTAGAGGCCATCCTTTGCTGACAGCAATGGCTAGAACAAGTCTGATAGTTGTTGGTTTAATGACTGGACTAAAGGTGTCATAGTAGTCCACTCCTGGACATTGATGAAATCCTTTTGCGACCAGTCGGGCTTTGTACCTGCCAATAGAACCATCAGTCAAACGTTTAGTCCGAAAAATCCACTTACAACCCACTAGATTCTGAGCCTCGGTGGAAGGAACCAGTTCCCATGTGCCATTGCGTATGAGAGCATCAAATTCCTCATGCATTGCCTTACGCCATTTCGGATCCCGAAGAGCCTCTGCTGTTGTAGACGGTTCGAGGTCTGAGGTTGGGATAGTTTGGGAGGATAGTGCATATTTGGGGTTTGGTTTGTAAATTTGGTTTTTGGAACGGGTTTGCATATGGTAGGTGTTGGAGGGTTGTGGGTCTGGGGAGGGATCAAGTGTGGGCTCAGATTCTTGTGAGGTTGTAGGCCTATGGGAATATTCTGGTAAGCCTGGGGAACCAGGGATGGAGACTTGGTGCGCAGGAGTGGCCGTTGGTGGGGAAATAATGGTGAATGGAGGTAGCCAGTTGGCTATGGTATCTTCATCAGGTCGAGGTAGGTTGATAAGTGTAGACCGAAATGGGAATTCATTTTCTACAAAGCGGACATGGCGCGACACATATATGCGTGAAGAAGGTATGTCAAGGCAGAGATATGCGCTCTGAGTAGTAGAGTATCCCAGAAACACACATGGTTTGGACCAGACATCAAGTTTATGTGAACTGTAAGGACGGAGCCAGGGGAAACAAAGACATCCAAACACTCGGAGTTTTTCATAATTGGGAAGGGTTTGGAATAGGCAAGAAAATGGTGAGGACATGGAAAGTGATTTGGAGGGCATGTGGTTGATTAGGTATACCGCAGTGGAGAAAGCGTAGTTCCAATAGTGAATGGGAACTGAAGCGTGAGTCAGAAGGGATAGACCTGTTTCAATTATGTGGCGATGTCTCCTTTCGGAGTAGCCATTGTGCTCCGGTGTGTGAGGAGGGGATGTTTAGTGGGAGATGCCACTTGAAGACAAAAATGAGGACAAGGTAGTGTACTCGCCCCCGTTGTCAGTGTACAGTATTTTAATGTGATTTTCAAAGAAGCGTTCAGCAAGGTTTTTGAATTTTTGAAAAATATCAATGACATGAGACTTTCGTTGTAAAGGATATACCAGATATATTTTGTGTAATGATCTACGAAAATTACATAATATTTAAAATTATCAATAGACACAACAGGTGCAGTCCAAACATCATAGTATATTATTTCAAGTGGTCTCGATGAGACTAAAGATGATTCATAGAATGGCAATTTGTGACTCTTACTACTAAGGCATGCATAGCACGCGTTATTTTCTGAACTAGACATGGTAGGAAGATTAAAATGACTCACAACATGATTTGAAACTGGTTTAGCTAGATGTCCGAGGAGCTGATGCCAGAGGGAGAGAGGGGCACGAACACTGGTGAAGTGAATGGTTGGTTGGCTAGATGTTGGTGCAAACGGCCACTTATACACGCCATGTCTAACTGGTCCGGTCAAGAGGGTTTTACCTATTGCCAGTTCCTTAACAAAAAAACCAGATGGGTGAATTCAATTGCAGTATTATTTGTTGCACAAAATTTTGAAAAAAATATCAGGTTTTGATTTAATGAGGGAGCACACAGTAAATCATTGAGTTTAAAGGTATGATTTTTAGAGGATAGTATGAGTGAACCGGTATGAGTTATTTGATGCTGTGAACCGTCACTAAGGAGGATATCGTCAGAAGCCGAGTAGGGCGTGTGCAGCGTGAGGTTTTGAAGATCGGATGTGACGTGATGGCTGACCCCACTGTCCAATAACCACGTCCGATCAGTCTGTGATGTTGGAGCAGTAAAGTTAATTCTAGGTTGCCAGGGACTAGATGCAGCAGAAGTAGGAGATGGCAGGCACTGGTTCCTTGCAAACGGAAGTTGCTGCTGGCGAAAAAGATGCCCATATTGTGGGCATTGCAGGACTTTGTGTCCTTGCACATTACATGCTTGGCAGCAGCCCTGATATGGACACCGTTGTTGGGACTGTGGAGTGCCTTGAGAGTTGAAATGTGGCGCTGGATGTCTGGGGGTTGTGTTCCTCCATTGGCGATTTCGTCCGGGGCCTGCTGTTGCATTAACAGTGATTGGCACAGACGGGGGCGGGAGACTGTTGTTCTAACGAAGGAGAAGCTCATGGTTGATGAGCTTCTCATGGAGCTCATCAAAAGAGGGGGTTGATTCTCTAGCATTCATGGCGTCGGCTATGGATTTGTAGGCATCATCCAGCCCATCAAGTACACGATCAATCAGGTCTTCGTTGTCCATAGGCTTGCCAAAGAGGGCAAGTTCATCAGCTTTGTGCCTAATGAAATTCATATATTCCGAGATGGATCGACCACCTTGAAGTTGTCGTTTGATTTGGTCTCGAATCTACTTGATGTGGCTGCGAAACGGCGTTGCATAAATTGTCGTGAGTATCTCCCAAACATCTCGCGATGTTACAGCCCTATTGACATGAGTCGCTACTGTTGGTGTGAGTGAACCAATGAGAGTAGCAAAGATCAATTGATCCTGGCGAAACCAGATTTCATAAGCTGGGTTGGGCACTGTTTTGCCTTCAATAACGATAGTTTCCGCTGGAGGTACTAGGGTACCATCAACGTATCCAAGGAGTTTATATCCTATCAAAATTGCTTGAAGTTGGAGCTTCCATGTGAGGTAATTGGTGGGTGTTAATTTGACAGATGTTTGTGGATGAATTGTAAGGACGACAAGGGTTTGTTCTGGATTCTCTAGGTTTGGCAGATTGGAAGAAGCCATGGCTGCTAAAAAAAAAATTCACTGTTTGAAGAAGGAAGATACTGTCGTGATGGGAGGGTGGGAGAAAATTGTGGATCGCAGCTCTGATACCATATAAGGATTGGATGAGAAAACCTACTCATTTCATTGATATCCTTTGCATATATATACAGTGAATTCAAAAACGATTTGACAAGTGATTAGCTCCTAGGATCAAGTATTTGGATACATCTAGAGATTTACCAAGATTACAAGTGTATCTAGAAGATTACCACTGTACAAACTACATTTTTATCTATTTACTTCCTATAGACATGAGCATGCTATAACTTAACCGCACTTAGGGTTTACGAAAGATACTAATGAGCTGGTTAGAAATTGACGTAGAACTTTATACTCGGAATATTGCATTCGATAGAATGTTTACCTAGTTGGTCATGTTTTTGGTTACTAGATAGGGTAAATAATAAACCCATTTTAGGTTTTTAATTTAGAGATGTCGGTGGTATCCAACTTAGAGATGGCATTTAGACTCAGACGCTTCGAATTGAGCTTAAGCCGAGGCTGTTTAGACTTGATCCGCTGGAGCCCCGACACCTAAAACAAAAATGGATGCTCAAGGACCATTTACGCTTCTTTGGCTGTTCGAGAATATTTAGCAGCCAGATCATCGTTACCCTAGTTTGTTGGAACCAGTCGAAATAGGGGGAGAACAACAAACAATAGAAAAGAAATTACGGTGGAACTTAATGCACAGGATTAGATAATTGTTTTAAAACACTTTTAATCTTTTTAAAGACTAAACTTATTAATCAATGCTTAAAATTTTTATAAAAATTTTAACAAACTTTTAATCTTTTGAATCATCATCAAATACTTTATCATTAATTGCTTAATTCTTAATCTTAAAATTTGATTAGAAAATAATATTTATTCGTATTTTAAAATTTATAAGAGTGAAAGTGAGCTTTAAAATAATCAGTAAAATTGTCTTTTTGTTAATATAAAATTCTAGGTTCAAGTCATAGAAACAACTTATTTGTAATAATTCAAAAGGAAGGTTGCATGCATTATAACGCTCTCTAGATTCTTCATCATCATCATCATCACTCAGTTTGAAAATCTCGCAATGAAGCGGAGTCTGGAGAGATCTGATAGTACGCAACCTTATCCCTATATAGTAGAGAGGTTACTTCCGATAGATCTACATGCAGATGTGACAATAAAAAGTGATGCAAATAAAAACTGACATGCTAAGAGTGTAGGAAAATAAAATTAAATAAGTACATAAATAAATAAAATAAAATAAAACCAAATAAAATAGCTGATATGGTGACCAAAATCGTCGTGAGTAGATACAAGTTTAAAAGAAAAGTTATTAAATATATATATATATATATATAAAATAAGAAAAAATAATTAAAAACGTTGTAAAGTTCTGTTCATACCTGTTATGCTACAAACGTCTGCTCACCATTTCTCGAATTGTGCATGTCAATATTAAGTAGGGGTTAAATTTATAAGAGATTGGTTATATTATATATTAATGTTAATATGTAAAAATGTATTGCCAACATTCAATATATTAAGAGTTAGCTTGTGAATTTTTAAAAATAAAAATGTCTAATAAATTAATTTTAGAAAATAATATTTTATTTTATAAAAATTACAAAGCAAAACTTTATCTATTACTTTAGTCTTTAATAAAATTAGAAAGGTCAGGCATGAATGACAACGGACCTATTCAAAATCGAGTCTCTTACGATCTGAATCTAAAGCAAAATTGAAAAAACCTTTTAATTTTTCGAGTTTCATTATACTATTTTATTATTGACAGTTAACTCCTAATTTTATAATTAAATACGAAATAATATTTATTTATATAAAAATTAATTAATATATTTAAAAATTATAAGAGATTATTTAAATTCTAAATAAGTTTAAGTATATATGTTTTAAAAATGTATTACTAGGTTTTAATATGTTAAAGAGTTAATTTATGAATATTTAATGATTACAGCATCCAATAAATATTAAATAATCTAAGACTATGTTTGGTTGGACGTAAGATTTTTAATGAAATGAATTAGAATGTAATGGAATTGAATGATTTATAATGAAATGGAATGTAATATTAAAAAATTGTTATTTGAGAGAGATGAAAAGATTCACGATGCAATATAGTAAAATGCTGTTTGTAAAATGAATGAAATGAAATATAATGTATGTATAATAATAATAAATGACTATTATATTTTTGATAAAACAAAACATAGTCTTGCTACTTATTATTAGAGTTAATGATATAATTGATATTATAAAAAAATATTAAAGGTATACTAAGTAGTATAAATTTATCATTTTTCATTCTATCATAAACCTCCAAATTAGAAACAACTCATTTTTATTATTTAGGATGAAATATGATGTAATGTGAAACATTCCTCTTCCATCATATTTCATTCTATTTTATTTCATTCATAATCAGCTTATCAAACATAGCGTAATAGCACATTTGGATCAAGTCAAATTCAAAAGTTATAAATAATGCATTTTTATTTATAAATACAATAACATCATTTTAAATATAATTAGGGTTTGACATCAAATTTGTATTTAGTTAAAATTTTAATTAAATCAAATTAAATTCGTTAACCTAGATTAGACCCAAATTAGATTTCCATCCTATTGGCTCTCCTGGCACGGGATTTAATCTTTTAGTCCCATAGCCTTTGATTATACTTGTATTAGTTCAAAGAGTATATTATATATATGTATGTATAAATAAGTATGTGTAGTTATGCGTATTTTTTAATATTTTGTATTATTATTAACTTATACTAAATATGTTATTGGAAGTAACTTTTCTATCAAGTAGGGATAAGGTTGCATGGATCAACTTTATGCTTAAGCATAAAATGAAAAAAAAAATAAAATGTGAACTCCCAACTATTTATGTTTTTGAGAAATCGATTCTTATTTTGTGAAATTTTTGGAAAAATCAAAGAAAGAACGGTTGTAAATGGGGGTTATCTGCCAAGAATTACAGTAGAGCAATTTATGAATATCTTTGTGGTGCCCCGAATTGGTGAAATGACATAATCAATTAAAATTGTTCAATAAGCTATTTGGAAAGAATTTGGCAGTAATCCAAACATCTACCTATCCAGCCATGAGGTAAATCAGCGATTACTCCTCCGATATAAAAATAACTATGCATTATTCTCATACTAATGGTAGCTAAGAATGTCAATAAATATGGGCCGGGTTGGGCCTGAGCCGAATTGCAGGCAAGGGTGGTCCGTAACTTGATCTGACCATATTTTTTGAAAGAAAAGCGTCAAAAATGACAACTTTTTTAAAGTAACAGTTGAGTTACAGGCTGGGCCAAGTCAACCCATGTTTGACTCGGTAGAGCTAACCATAGTCGGCAAGTAACCTGGACCAAAATTGGGCTGACCGGGCTGGCCCAAATTTGACATTCATAGTGACAGCTTCTCCCTAAAACCCACATTTTGGCTGGATTTTATCGGGTATTATTGTTATTGATTTAGTTCTAAGAATGAGTGACAGTCTCAATTGGGCCTACTAAAAAGGCCCAACACATAATCCGAATACTGTGGCGCCAGATTTTACTTCGCTATAAATACTGCGTAAGGCTCTTCGTTCTCTTTCATTTTGAAATTCGCTTCCCGCTCTTCTTCTCTCTCAGACCATAAACATTCTAGAAGAAAAGGAGTCTCTCTTCTTTCTTTGAAAAAGAAAAAAACCCGGATCTTCCCTATTCTAGCAATTTCATAGCCGGTTTATGAGCGAAAGGAGTGTCAGGGACGGTCGTTATACTACAAAATACAGAGCCGAGGAGGTATGTCTTAGCTGATAAGAACTCATTGGTACTATGGAACATGTAATACATCTGATGCTTGATAGGTTTTCGTTTACTTGATTATCTGTGAAGATTCTTGAGATTGTGCAAACTAGTTTGATTCACGCATAAATATGTTTCTTGTGTGAGAATCAGGAATTGGCATGAATCAGCTTACGAGAATTAACTGTTACTAGTAAACTTGTAATAGAGCTTATGCGTTCCTTAGATTTTCTTTTACTTACTTTATTATAGAAGATCAATGTGGAAACTGGTTTGATTAGAAATATACGATCTCGGTACAGTTCTTGAACTAGGATATAAGCCTTGTTTCACTTAGATCGGTTAGAAGTATACAGACCAATATAATCGGAGCATTAATTTTGTATGTATAACTATTAATTGAATTGTCTAATATATGTTTTAATAATCATAATGGGATGATTAATAATTTATTAATTACATTTGAAGTACATGTTAGTACTTTAATAATTATATATTGACCCATTAAATTATAGTTCATAACATTCTTAAAATGATATAATTATTCTATTCTATCCCTTAGGGTAGAATATGATATAAGATATAACATATGGTGAGATCGTGTATATACATAATGTGTGTGGATGTGAAAAGAACATTGAAACTTCTACCATTAGCTCTCTATTATACAAAGTGTTCTAAGTTTTTTGATAGGTTGTGCCAAAAGATAGAGAGAATCCAAGACTATATGTTAAGCTTTGGAGATATGTCATTTGCTTTGTATTGTTATGCTTTAAATATAATAAGATTTTGATTGTGTAATGTTGATGAATGCATATGTGAATATAGTAATTGGTGTCAGAGCTCTACGATCATTTGATTTAAGGGCTTGCTTTTGTACAAAATCGTTTTTAGCGTAAATAACTTCGAAATGATGTGTTGAGGTTTAAAAAATATCATTGATTGTTGTTGTTGTCTTTTATCTTTGTTTTGGAAAAAAAATTACGATTTTTTGGGTGACGCAATTGCTATATTCACATATGCATTCATTAACATCATACAGCCAAAATATCATTTTATTTAGAACATAACAATACAAAAAAAATGATGTACTTCCAAAGCTTGACATATAGTCTTGGATTCTTTCTATCATTTGGCATAACTTATAAAAAAACTAAAAACATGTTGTGCAATAGAGAGCTAATGGTGGAAAATCTAATGTTCTTTTCACATACACACACACTATATATATACATACAATCTCACTATATGTTATATATTATAACACGTTTTACCTTAAGGGATAAAATAGTATAATTGTGTCATTTTAAGAATATTATGGACTATAATTTAATGCGCCAATATATAGTTATTAGGGTACTATCATGTGCCTAAAATGCAATTAATAAATTATTAACCATCTTATTATGGTTATCAAAATATATATTAGGCAATTCGATTAATAATTATGCATATGGAATTAATGTTGTGATTATATTAATTCACATATTTCTAATATTCTTCCACTTAGACAATATAATCAAATTATCATATCAATTTCCATCATCTAAAAGTAGTTAAATAAATCATATGTAATATTATATTGACAAGATATATATACTACACATGATTTTGCCCTGGTGATATTCAAATACCATAATAACTATTAAAATAACATGAATGTAGTACAATAATTGAGACTTTGCATGTCTCCTTTTGTATTTATCATTTCGTCAAACTACATATATATATCAATATTAACAAAAGTGACGGCAAATATCATTATGTATGCTTCATATATAAAAGTCATAAGTAATTTATATAAAGTGTTAACATGTTCAATACAAAATAGCAAACTCCCATTAATTTTATCAACTAGGCTCCTTACAATCTCATGTGAGAGACGTGTTATGTAAACATATATATAAGTAAGTTTTTTATAAGTGGATCTGCTAATACGATAGTTGTAGGCATATATTTAACAATAATAAGGGGTTCAGTGACTTTCTCTTTAATAAAATAGTACTTTATATCAATATGCTTTGAGCAAAAAGTACTTCTAGTGTTTTTAGAGAAAGCTCCAGTTGTGGAATTATCACAATACAATTTCAACGGACTCAAAATAGAGTTTACAATACTCAATGATGAAATAAAATTCTGCAACCATATTGCTTGACAAATTGCCTCATAGTATGCTATATATTTTCCCTCCATGGTAGAGGATGCTGTGAGTGTTTGTTTGACATTTTTTCACGATATAACTCTTTCAGTTGTCACAAAGATGTAGTATGAAGTGGAATTTTTTTTTATCCACACATCTTGCATAATTAATGTCACTGAACCCAACTATATTAAGAGTGTCGGTTTGTCGATAAATCAACATATGATCGTTGTTACCTTGAAGATACTTTAGGACTTTCTTAGCCACTTTTCAATGGCTAAGACCATGATCACTTAAGCATCTTTCCAATACGCCTACAACAAAAGCAATATTAGGGACAATAATGAAGGACTCATCGACTTTCTCTTTAATAAAATAGTACTTTATATTAATATGCTTTGAGCAAAATGTACTTATAGTATTCTTAGAGAAAGCTACAGTTGTGGAATTATCATAATACAATTTCAGCAGACTCAAATACATAGGAGGCTTCAAAATATCCAATGTTGAAATATCAAATACATAGAATTTACAATATCTAATCCTGCAATATCAAATACATAGGAGGCTTCACTAAGATCCTTTATATCAAAATGACTAAATAACGGTTGTTCTGTCTCAAATAATATATTGGTATCATTAGAAACAAGTAGAATGTTATCAACATACAGTATTAGAAAACTAAAACTGCTTTCATTGAACTTTATATATATACATTGATTAGCTACATTTTTCTTAAACCCATTTATAGTGACGACCTTAGTAAACTTGAGATACCACAGACTTGATAATTGTTTTAATTCATAGATAGACTTCTTGAGCTTGCAAACCATGTGTTCTTTACTAGTTATCTCAAAACCAATTGATTGAGTTATATAAACATATTCATACAGATCTCTATTAAAAAAAGTAGTCCTCACATCCATTTGATTGAGTTCTAAGTTAAAATGAGCAATTATAGTCATAATGATTTGCAGTAAAATTTCTTTAAAATTAATTCCTTCTTTTTGAATATAGCCTTTAGCTATAAGTCTAACCTTATACCTTTCTATTTGTTCACTTGAGTCATATTTGATTTTGTAAATCTACTTGCACCTAATGAGTTTGCTACCTTTAGGTAGTTTAACCAACTCCCAAATTCTATTTTGTGACATAGATTTAACTTATCTTTCATTGCATTTATCCATAATGCAGACTGAGAATTATTCATGACTTTTTAAAAATTGACTAGTTTAATATTATTGTAAAATAGTAGAGGGTTAATTAAATCTCAATTTTCTGTAAACGTCTTTTGGCACGAACGAAAATTAAAATCAGACAGACTATAAAGAATAAAGACACCAAACTTTGGTAACGCAGTTCGGCACACTAGGCCTACGTCTGCGGGGCCCTCACCCAGCTTAAACACTTTCACAGGAGTTTGATAGAATTACACAGAATGAATTGAACACAGCTTCTCTCAATATCTGTAACTATCTCGCA
>JANQBM010000009.1:27391131-27404913 GCA_025594535.1 Erythroxylum domingense | reverse complement strand
GAATAATAATATTTTAATTAAATATTATGTAATTAATTAAGTAATAATAATAATTTAATTAATTATATTGTAATTAATTAATTAATTATACTATTTTAATTAATGAATAATAACATTTTAATTAAATATAATGTAATGTAATTGAATAATCATAATAATTTAATTAATTATATTGTAATTAATTAATTAATTATACTATTTTAATTAATAAATAATTATATTTTAATTAATTAATTAATTACAATATTTTAATTAATGAATAATAATATTTTAATTAATTAATAATAATACTTTAATTATTGAATATTTATATTTTAATTAGTAAATAACAATATTTTAATTAAATATAATGTTATTAATTAAGTAATATTAATAATTTAATTAATTATATTGTAATAATTTTATGGTAATTAAAAGATTACAAATATACTTAAAATAAATATTGATATAATTACAAAATAATCAATGAATTAAATATTTCCAATCATATTATATTGCAGAGGTATTTTTGTCATTGACACTGTTTTTATGTTCTGTCCACTGCAGCCAAACACATTTCTGTCCTCGAGACGGAGACAATTTTTTCTATTTTGTCTATCATAACCAAACACTTCACTGTCTCCAATTTTTGTTCTGTTCTGTCTTCAAATTTTCGTCTCGTTTCGTCTCTGCATATTGGAGACAGTTACCAAATACAGCGTAAGTACAATCTTTTCACATTTTTTTACTGGAACGTTTGAGCACTTCATCTTTACATGTCCAAATCATCTAAGTTTTGTCTCTTTTAATTTTTTAATAATTTAAATTAAAGCTTTCAAAACTCAAAATTTAAAGAATGCAAGACTTTATACATACGAGAATATCACACCAGAACAATTACCATGTAATATAATCTTATTATAATTCGATAATATATCATCTTCACTAAGCACTAGTCGTGAACTACACTCACTTGGAACCCTTGTTCTTGAAATCGGATTCCATAGTTGTTGAGTTAATGGTCCTTAAGGCCTTTCACTAAGCAACCTATGACTGTCACTTCACTTCTTAAGTGACTAATCGGATTTGGTAATGCTTCCAATGAAAGCAAAATTATGATAAAATTGATTGGCAAGACACTAACCCTGCTCATTGAAGCAATGCCTTTGCTTAGTCAAGAGTTTACTGGCTAGTCAAATTTATAGACTCTAATTTATGCATCTTGTTTGAGATATTAGAAGCATTGTTCTTGTATATCTCATGGAACCATTTGACACCATGTATAACTTACAATAAAATCACTTTTGTTTACAAGTTATAATCGAAGTTGGTGAAGGAAAAGCAAACCGATATTAATCTCAAGTGCTTAAAATGAGAAATTAAGCGAAGAATGGCTTAATAAAAAAAATAGGGTAAAAGAAATATATTTCTTATTTAGTTTAAGAAAATTAATGAAAATCTTCAAATTTTTTAAAATTTTGGAAAAATTATCATTGTTTACAAAATTTCAAAAAAAATTTTGTTAAAAAAATAATGAAGAAACAAATATGATATAAATGTCATACGCAAATTAATTAATGTCGCTAACATGATAACTTAATTAAAACATAATAAATTATTAATTTAAATCAAATTTAATTAATTCGACAATGTTTATGACTTGATTTTGGGGAAATAGTGGTGGTTGACTTGCTGAAATCAGTCTGTTAAAATGATAAGTATTTATTCTTAATAACTACTTATTTGTTTTGATTGTTGTTTTGGCAACTACTGAAACGTGAAAATAGGTATTTGGCAAATTGTTAAAAAGAGATAAAATGAATAAAAAGCTAACTGATTTAATAAACTATTAATTATTGTATAAATAATTAAAAAATTTATTATTAGTCATATAAATTTAAAATTATAAACAATAAAATATTAAATTAAAATAAGAAAAATATAAATAAAATAAATTTAGTAAATAAAATATTTCTTAAAAAATATTATTAATCATATAAATTTAAAATTATAAATAATAAAATATTAAATTAATGGAAAAAGTTGGACTTGCTTTCTATTAATTGAGGATATAATGGAAAATAATAATTATTAGAAAGTTATTAATGAAAATTAGAATTTCTACCACATAAGTACTTTTTTACCGCAACCCTTTTTCTACTTATTAATTTCTACGGTGGCACCGCACTTTTCTCCAACCTCCAGTTATTCACCTGCAAATTCAAACATATGATTGCGTTTGAAAACTGCGGTAGATAAATACTTATCTCCACCGCACAGCAGATCCAAACGTAGCCTAAGAGTTGTATGTAATTGTCATATAAGTAGCATTTGATTGGTCTAGTGAGATGCTCCCGTCATGTAAACTTTAATCAAAAATTAAAAAGAGTTTTTTTATTTTTGGAGAGTAAAAAGTTATTCAAAAGTTTCTTAAAATATAAGACTCAATTCCAAAAAAAATGCAAGTAAATGATAATTATAATTTTGAATGAGATTAAGCACATGATTTGTGTGGAAAAGCAAGCATGAACCAAACCGAGAGACAAGGAGAAGCATGGGTTAGTTTTCTTGGCTTGGAATTGAAGGGATATGAATAGGTATGGCAGTTAGACCCACTCTTGCCTCGCACTCACTCAGTCCCTCACCACCACACCACTCACTCTCCTCCATCCTTTTTCATATTAACTCATTAACAATTTGGAACACAATGTTTACATCACAAAAACACACATTGTAACACACTTCACGTGCGGACTTCCGTTAGTTTTTGTTCTTGTTTGACCGGCGGCGCCACCACCACAAGGTCGTAGAAAAAGTCTCCAAACTTGCTAACCTCCTACCACTTGTCACCACCGCTTATCGACTCTTATTCACTCTCAATCTCTTATTTTACCTCATCCTCAAAATTAACCATGACTGTATCTAAAAACTAGGACTATTACTCCTCTATTCACCATACGTGATGCAACATAACGAACAAGTTTTTCACTACAAGAAGAACAAACTCCATCCCTTTATCTTCACCATTCTTAATTACTCACGTTATAATTCACTTCATTAATCATTTCTTTTCATCTTCCCTTCCTGTTTTTTGTTTCTTCTTCTTGTTTTTTTTTGGTTCCTTTTTTTTGGTTTTTTGTCCTCTTTGTATGGCTTTGATTGTGGATCAACAATCGGAATTCAAGCATTTTTGTAAGATTTGCAAGAAAGGGTTTGGTTGTGGAAGAGCGTTAGGAGGGCATATGAGGGCACATGGAATAGGTGATGAAACTGGGCATATGGACGATGAAGACCCAGCAAGCGATTGGGAAGATAAGTTAGGAAGCGATGTGGCTCCGAGCAACAAGCGCATGTATGCATTACGAACGAACCCGAATAGATTCAAGAGTTGCAGGGTCTGCGAGAATTGTGGTAAAGAATTCCTATCTTGGAAATCATTTCTCGAGCATGGGAAATGTAGCTCTGAGGACGCCGATGAATCACTCATATCGTCACCTGGGTCGGAAGAAGACGGAACGACGAGAAGAGGTTGTGGTTGGTCTAAACGGAAGAGATCATTGAGAGCAAAAGTTGGCGAGTTTAACTCCAACTGTCCGTCCAGCGAAGAAGAAGATCTCGCGAATTGTCTGATGATGTTATCTAATGCAACTGTTGATCCTTTAGTGGCTGAACCTGAAGAGTCGTGTGCCTCAGCGAGTAAAGACGAAGAACGAAGAAACCCAATGAGTTTTATAGCTCCTTTGGCTTATAAACCTACCATTGAGAAAGCTAAAGGTGTAGCTAAAGGATTGTTTGAATGTAAAGCATGTAAGAAGGTTTTCAATTCCCACCAAGCATTAGGTGGACATAGAGCTAGTCACAAGAAAGTTAAAGGGTGTTTCGCGGCTAGGCTCGATCGGGGTTTGGAGGATAGTGTAGCTGATGAAGATGTGATCACAAATGAAGAGTTCTTGCCAACAAAACCTACGTCAGCTTTGCATTTCGATCATGGTTCAAATGCTCCAATGGCTTCTACTTCCAAAAGGAAATCTAAGGTTCACGAATGCTCAATCTGTCATCGTGTTTTCTCCTCAGGACAAGCTTTAGGTGGCCATAAGAGGTGCCACTGGATCACTTCGAATTCACCTGACGCTTCATCTCTCGCCAAGTTTCATCAGTTTCAAGAACAAATAGAACAAGTTCAACACAAGCCAAAGTTCATCGACAATCCTGAGACACTTGATCTTTCGCTTGATCTGAACCTCCCTGCTCCGGCAGATGATCACCCTGTAATCTTGGACGTGTCTACTCAGATTTACCTACAATCCTGGGTAGGAGTTGACGGAAAAGGAAAGGAAGAGCACCACCTCCATCATCACCAACTTGACCAGGACCACCAAAACGAGGACGCCAACCAGAAAACCAACGACAACAAGAACATTGTCACTGACAACAACTGCTATAACTCAATGCAGGATATGGATAATGAAGCTGACAGTAAGATGAAGATACCGAAGCTTAGTGAACTAAAGGACATGAACACGAGTGGGAGTTCATCTCCATGGTTGCAGGTTGGGATTGGTTCAACTACTGGCACAGTGGCCACTGACCCGTAATTATTAAAAATTTTGTGAAACTCACACGAAGATCTTCTCTGCTTCTTCTTCTTCATCTTCTTCTTTTATTTTCTTTTAGTTTCCTGATTACCATACTGTAATTACAGACTCAACAGGTTTATATTTATAACTAAACACAATTTATTCGTAATCCATTTTCTGAACAAGAAAGGAACTTCTTAACTGTCTCATAATTCCTGAATATCATACAATTTCAAAGTAGCAAGCATTCTAATTTCTTCCAAATGTATTTTAAATCCCATTATAGTCTCAAAATTATTTTTTATATAGAATTTTATTTTTGTGTTTATCTTAAATATTTATTAAAAGGGTGAATCTTATAACAACTAACTAAGTTATTCAATGTTACAAGTTCGAGTCACGGAATCAATCTCTTTATAAAATACAAAAAGAAGATCGCGTACGATTGATGACCCTCTCCTAACCATCGCAAAGTAAAAAGTGATCAATTTATTTATATATTTATAATTTTATTCTTAATTATAAAAAATGATATTAGTGTTACAATTTGTTATGACGTGAATTCTATTAATAAAATAATGAGTATTAGAATCTTATTCTTATATTTATGTAAAAATATATTTATGTAAAGATAATTGCACATGATATATTAGAAACAGTCTCTTTATTAAGTAAGAATAAGATAGTGTACTATCAGACCTCTCCGAATCCTACGTCATAACGGGACTTCAACTGGATATTGATAATCACGATGAGATCTATGTCTAAAATAATTAAGTATTAGATATTTTTAATTTGAATATGATTTTTCGAAATTTTTATGTTTTAATTATTAATTAAAATATATAGAAAACTGAATATATTAGTAATTTTATTAATAATTACGAAAAGAGAGAATAATTTTGCCATTTTTTATGAGGTGAATTTCACGCACGGAATAATAAATCTATCGAGTCAAAGTTGACTTTGTGGAATAGTTGAAACGTTGGGTTGTTTGAGCAAGAGAGCTAACGGAGCGCTGTGTGTGACAATTGGCCGGTGGGGAGGGGTTGTATTAGCATGTTTCGCGGACCCACGACGCTCCGATGCTATCGCTAAATAGCCGTTCAGCTATTGGTTCACTAAAAGCCCAGACAGACGCGTGCCACCGCATCACTCGCAATGGACTTGCTCAAAGTCGCATTCAACTTTTCACCACGTGTAACTTTATAGGTAAACCAATTACGTCTGTTCACGGTCATGGTTGACATTGGATCTTGGCTTACTCGAAAGCATACTTTTCAAGTCCAACATTTTGATTTAGAACACATTATGAAATTAATTTAATATAAATTTTAAAATATTTAAATTGAAATTTTAATTATTAAAAATATAATAACCTAATTTTTCATGAATTAAGTATTACATTAAAAATTAATGTTTCAAAAATCAAAACGAAAGTTAAACTACAAAAAGTTTAAGACTTAACTAGTATTAGTTTGCTATAAACCGATTAAAAATTGAATAAAATTAAAGAATTTGAAATACGGTTGAAAAAGATTATCATTACTCATAGAAAAATTTAAAGTTTATTTAAAAAGTAATTATTAAATAAAAATTAATTGATTTATAAGAAATTAATAATTAATAAAAATTGTTCGATTAATTAATAAATCGATCATTTTTAACAATAAAAATTATTAAAGTAAATCGAATCAGAAAGTTAAAAACCGAACTAAAAAATTGAACTGTTCAAGATTTTTACGGTTGAACCAGCTAAACAAATTAAAGGGGTGCTTGGTTGATGAGTTTGAGAAGGGATTAATGGGTAAAAAATGAAAAGTAAGTATTGGTTGCTGATTATCATTATAGGGGCAATAATTTAATATCTCACTTTTAAAATCCTTGATATCCTCTATTGAATAGAGGAATGAAACTCTATTTTTAAAATATTTTTAATACTAATTAATTAAAATATTATTATTATTTAATTAATTACATTATAATTAATTAATTAAAATATTATATTTACATATCAATTTTAATAAACATAAAAATTTATTGGTATATTATATTAAGATAATTATATAATCAAAATTCTACTAATAATCTATAAACATCTTCACATTTGAGTTATCCGTCTTGTTCTCATTCTCTATGAAAGAAAGGGAATACATGTTATAATTAAGTTATCTCTTCCAAACAATGCATAACGCCTCTAAAGAGTATGGAACATTTTTTGGTAATATCATATTTTAAAAAAACTTTATAATAACAACAACGACATTTAGTAAAAATTCTAGTTGAGATTCGAAATTTTGAAAAGTTTAGTAATACTCAGCAACCTTATCTTTAACTAGTAGAAAGGTTGTTTCCGAATTAATAAAAAAAAACCAAAAGAATTTATATCCTGATTCATCATATTTTTTATACCCATGTGTAATTTAATCAATGCGTTAAAGATTACCCAAGAAATGAAAACAGAGTATAAACTGAATTAAAACCCATATGCTGCTTTTACAATTACTCACACAACCATTTTGCGAAACCTGTGACTATAGTGGAAGAAATGAGTAATTTGGAAACGAAAGCTTCCAGGAAATTTGACTGAATCCACGTATACTTCTGTTCCAAGGTCATGGTTGTTTTTTCCTGGAAGAGTGTCGGAGGCTTACTTTTACCGCTCTTTTTTTCTTAACTTCAAAACGTGTTCTAGGAAGACTTTTAGCACTTTTAGGAGTTTTCCTGGTTGTTTAATCTGAATCAGGTCATCGGACAAGTAATGTTCTAGATAAGCTAGTGCATGTGATGGTTCCATGTCTAATTTTGAGATTCAAATTATAATTAAAAAGGATTGGTTAACTCATGTCATGACCGATCAAATCAATTAGAAAAGAAAAACAGGAGGCATCATGTGGTGGCGTTCGTCGTTTCACTCTTTCGAACGCGACTGTTGCTAGATGGATAGCCCAACCGAAAGAATTATCCCAACAATTTGGTGGGTCCAAGACACATGAAACAGATCGTATGTCTTATGTGGCCCATTTTGCACTTCACGGTTCAGTGCCAAATCACCGTCATCAGCATTGCACGGTGGAGATCGCACCTGTACTTGTACGCACGGCAGAGCACAAGCTTACAATTACACAACACCAGTCGACGTGCAGCGGAGTGGAGTGACCTAGTCTTCGCGCCAACTTGAGTACATGTCAGTCGGAGATCGGAAGCTCTTTCATACCCCCAAATCTAAATAACATGACTTTTCAGTACTTAAATCGAACAGCCTAAAGTCGCTGCACGGCTGCACCTGCTTTATTAGCAACTGTCTTACTCACACTTAGGTCTGGACCTAGCTAACTGATTTAACTCAATTTGAAGTTAAATCACAGTCGGTGCATAAATCTCTTTGCTTTACGGAATTTTAAGAAGGAATATGCATAAATCATATTCATACCCAGTTCGAAGCTCCCGTTAAAGTGAGATTTAGAGAAGTTTAATGCTAAGAAATTTTATTCTTATAAAATAAAAAGATTATTTTTAGTAAACGCATATGTAAATGTAATAATGAAAAAAGTGATAAAATTAAAAGAATAAATAAGTAAAACTGAAATGTTAAAAGAGTAAGTAAATAAAATTAAAATATATAAATAAAATAAAATACCTAATATGGTGATTATATTTACTAATACCTAATAAGTTATCTTAAGGATCTTTGCTCAGCAGTCATGTAAGTATGACAATCTTACTATATCAGATGACTTCGAAGGACCTTTTTTTATACACTCAAACTGAAAAGTTAAGTAGTATTATATAAAGATTTGTCCATGACTTGCAATTAAAAAAGACATATTGAATACTAGGATTAGACTTTTTAAATGGTAAATACATCGTTCGAGCTTTACAGTAAACAACTTCTAAAAACATCCTCGAGTGTTTTTGTGCAATTTAAAGCATCATGATATATGCAGTAATCTTTTTATATTTTTACGAAGAAAATAATTGCATAATTTGAATATATGATCTTGTAGGCATAAAAAATAACTTTATTAATTACTTTAAGGTTAATCCTCAATTTCTAATTAAGCACCCTCAAATTAAAGTTAAGCATTTTGATTAAATTTTACAATTAATTTAAAATTTTTAAATTAATTTTTCAGAATATGAATTGCTTTTGATCATAATTTGAACATGCTTAAATTTGCTTTAATTTATTTTTTAACTATAAATTATTTATATTTATATTGATGATATCTTAATTGAAATTAAAACTTTTAATTAAATTTGAGTAATTTTAAAATTTTTATTATAATTATCACTTTTTATATTATTAATAAATTAAATTATTAATTAATTAATTCTTTTTATTTTATTTATAACAACTTTTTGAAATTTATGATAAAACATTAACTTCATATTAATTAAAAATATTATATGAAATAAAAAATATTTTTAAAATTTGATGGGTAATTGTATGTATGCGTGTCTATATATATATATATAGACACGCATACATACAATTACCAAAATTAGAGTCTTAATAGAGATAAAAAGGAGGAGCCATGATTCACAACGCATAGCTCGTGTGTCTCGTGAAACCCTCACTTTGTGAAACCAATAGGCTCAAAATTTGTCATTTGATATGGACTGCAACGTGCTAAGCATATTTATATATTTAAATAGAGAAAGTCATATTCAAAATAAATTAAACAATAAAACTAACACGCTCAAATTAAAGTTTAATAAAAAATACCCATTTGAGATTTAAAATTGAATAAAATTAAAATAATCTCAAAAAATGTTTAACATACATAATTAAACGATCTAAAATATTAGAAGTGCGACATATATATAGAGAACTCAACTAATGCGCGGATCGATTAGATAATTTGGCATTAGGTTACATTTTGGGGATGTATTAGCTACACGATTGTCCTCACGAGATTGAGTATTTGATTTTCGGTGATGTAATAAAGGCCAATGTATTCCGTTTATGATTGGTGTATCTCTTTTATTTCTTTTTAATGCATTGGATACAGCCCCACTTTTTAACAAAAAAAAAAAAAAAGGTTCTAAAGTGTTTAGTGCTCAAAAGATAAACGTCAACAACAACATTTAAGTGTTATTGTCTCTACTTATACATTGGAATTTCGTGCATAAGAAAAAAGAGAGAGCTAGTGTGAGGAAGTATAATTATAAATGGAGGTTGGAGCCGGTTTTAGCTAGAAGTATGCAAAAGATGGAACCTTTTAGCTAACAAGAACGTGTAATTTGGTCTTAAACCCCACATGGACCACGCTGGTTAGAATCAAAATAGAAACAGAGTGGCCATAGCGTTGGGGCTCAGACTCAAGACTCAGTCAGTCCATTAGCCCCTAACGAAACGGCATTAACTACTTCCCCATCGAAAGCTCCTTCCTCAAAGGGGACGTTGCTTACTTTCTCACTCAATTTCCAACCCTTCGTTTCGTTTCTCATCAGACATTTCAACCAAAAGATCCAAATTTGAAGGGCTAAAAATGGTTACCTCTTAATTGTGATTAACTGGCTTTCGTTTTCATTAATCATTACTTAAATTAACTTAGTAGAGTAAGTTAGCCGGTCCAGCCGGCTCGCTCTAGCTATAGCTATATACCACCACCACTGACAGTTGGAACCTTAAATGTTATCACAGAATCTCCATGTCAGCTTTTGTTTGTCACGTTACAAATACGTAGTATAGTTATTAACTCCGTGGCAGTGACACGTCGGACAAGTATCTGACATGTACTCGGCTAATTTGCCAATATGTTGCTTGTGATATATCTTATGTCACAGGCTAGTGAGGTTAAATCCGTAAGGTCCTTAGTGCTACGTCGTTATAACAAACCCAGCAGCTTCCCTTCCCTTGTCTCGTACAAGTAAGCCACCGGTTTATTATGGGAATTTGTTTCTGTGATATTCCGTAAATGCCCCCCACCGTTTTTATTACATCAAGTAATTTTCTTTTTTCTTACAATTGAAAACGTGAAACTCGAGACTTAGTTTTCGGACAACAAAGTAAAAGAGAAATGCAACACATTTCAATTAAGGTTAGCTGTTGTCCGATTTACTTGAAAAGGGTATTTTGGGACAATAAGTGGAGTTGGAAGGAAAGGAGAAGTGTTTATGGGAATAAATACAGAAACGGGCAAGTCTCGCATGTTACATGTCACTGTTTCCCTCTTCATGCATAGGCTTTAATTAACTTCTATTTATTGTTTACGTGGCGTTTAAAAGAGAAATTATACAATTTTTATTACTTTTTAAGACTCTAAAAATGGAATTTTTGTAACTTGGTATATATCTCGTGGTGGAGCTTACGCTTGTCACCTACTCTTTGGGTTCCACTCTCTAACTTCTCTCAAACTCTGTTTCCAGAGAAAGAGAGAAATCAAAGTTTAAGGCTTTTGTTGAGTTGGAGAAGAAAAGCTTTGATTTTTGCTTCTGGGATTTTAATGGAGAGGCATAAGTGTAAGCTTTGTTTGAAGGGCTTCGCTAATGGAAGAGCTCTCGGTGGTCATATGCGGTCTCACTTGATGAATCTTCCTGTTCCGCCAAAACCAGTAGTAGTAGTAGAAGAAGAAGAAGAACGACGACAACAACAACACATTCAACTCAGTGAAGATGTAGAGTCAGCTTCGTCGTCTTCATCTTCGGAAGAGGAAACTGAGCAAGGGTTAGGAGAGGGAGAAGAGAAAGGTGTTTATTATGGGTTGAGGGAGAATCCAAAGAGAAGTGTTCGTTTGGTAGATCCTGAGTTTTCTTTCGCAGTTAATGCTGGGTCTGTTGTTCTTCAAGACAGAGAAAGCGAGACCGAGTCATCGAAGAGTCCAACTCGGAGACGATCTAAACGGACCCGGAAGTTGTTAGAGTCTCCATACAATCACCAAGAACATGAGAACAACATAAAGAAGGTTAATTATGATAAAGTGAGTAAGGCCGAGTCATGGGCTGAGCCTGAACCGATGAGTTCAATCTCTGACACGACCACCGAGGAAGATGTGGCCTTTTGTCTTATGATGCTTTCCAGGGACAAATGGAAGAGAAGAGAACAACTTAATAAGCAGATACAAGAAGAGAAAATGGATGAGGAAGTGGAAGCTGAAAAGTACTCCATGGAAGAAACGGATGAATCAGAGGAGTTCAAATCTTGCAAGACTAGAACAAGAGGGAAATACAAGTGTGAAACATGCAAGAAAGTGTTTAAATCCTATCAAGCTTTGGGTGGACACAGAGCAAATCACAAGAAAGTTAAGGTCTTCACACCAACCCGAGAACGAGAGAGAGAGACAGGAAATGCAGGTACTTCAAGTTTAGTAGTTGCAGAGAAGAAAATTCACGAATGTCCTTACTGTTTCAGAGTGTTCTCTTCTGGGCAAGCCCTTGGTGGGCACAAGAGATCTCACTTTACTGGCGTACAAGCAACCCCTGCCATCAGTTCCACAAAGTTAGGGGACAACTTGAGCTTGATAGATCTTAATCTTCCAGCTCCTGTTGACGATGATGATATTAGCCAAATCGAGCTTTCTGCTGTTTCAGATGCAGAATTTGTCAACCCCATGAAGAGGTGAGTTTTGCTTAGTTCACACAAGAACCGATTCGATTCAGAAGGAAGAATTTCTATATTTTTGCCCAGCTTTTGAGTTTTTCAATCTGAAATCATCCAACTTTCTTATTGTTGATTAAGTTATACGGTTCCTAATTTCCTGATAGACCATTTCTTGATGGAATTCTAACTCTGTAATTCATTTGCTTAGCATCCACCGACTATTTGCTCTGTTTCTGTAACAATTCAAAGCTGATTTAGTATTGAATGCAGGAACCCGATATTACTAAACGATTTCTGGGTTTTGAGATAAAGAATTCATAGTTTTGAACGTTCTTGTGAATCGATTCGATTCAAAGCTCCAGCCGTTTTTGCTAGCACTTTGCTTCCATAGCCAAATTTTCTTTATTTAAATTAAACAAAGTCTCATTCTTGAAGAGGGGTTGATCAGAACCGATTGGTTTTATCAATAAAAAACTTAACATCCACCACCTGTCATTACTAGCTTTTAACAGTTCATGGCGGAGTAGTCGATTCCTTCTCACCTGCAATTCTATTTCACCATTTTGTTGTTTCCCTGTCTCCGTCCTTTCTGTGTCCCAAACTTTACTCAATAGATCTGTTAATCGAGCAGAGATTAGAGTGTGACAGACTTTATCATATAGCCCATGAAACTGAACCTCAGGTACATTAAATTTTCTTTTACTTTCTCATAAGTTGGAAAACCTGAAAAAGCTGATTGAGAAGGAAAAGCAGAGCCTAATGCTCTGCTTTTTCTTACTCCAAAGGAGTTCGACTCAGTCAAGCTCAGATGGAAGAATATAGAAACCTCATCACAAATTCAGTAACTTCGCAATAAATGAGTATAAGATCTGCATCTTCAATATGATTCTTCTTCAGTTTCTTAGTTCTTTCCCAGCATTTTTCTTCAGCTTTTTTGCAATTTTTAATTTGTAATTTTAAAGATTTTTTGAGAAATTTTTATCATTTTTAATTTTTTATAAACTTTTTTTTAGATTTCGACTAAAAACAGCATAAAATATATATATATATATATATATACATTAATAAAAAGCCCTTGATATGGTTAACCAACTTAATTCTTGAAATTTATTTAAATTAATTAAATTCGATTTACATTGAGATAATTTTATTAAATTATTATTTTTAATCATATTTAATTAGTTCAGTTTTCTTTTAAGAATTAAGTTGAATTGTCATATAAGCGATATCTGATTCCTTGTCCCTTAAGGAGATGTCGAGTTAGTGAAGTGGAGGGCATGAGATTAAAAAGTCTTGTGTTCGAATCTTCTCTATTTATACTCTCTCGATCGAGCTTGTCGTACAGAGATTGTCTAGTGTGGAGTATCTGGTTGACGTGATTTGTAGGCGATTGCGTCAATTCGAAAGTTTATCTAATGCGGATCTAAAAGATAAAGACTGCGGGTTCTTCTATTCCAAAAAAATAAAATAAAAATTTAATTCGTCATTATTTTCTAATCATATTAGAAAGAGTTTTTCTAAAAGATTGAAAACTACAAGAATATTAAAAAATTTAAAAATTAAAAAGTTTTTTTATTTCTTAAATTACAAATTAACTCTATTTTTTATCTTATTTTATTCATAAAATTCAATTTGTTCCTTAAATTTTAGCTAAAAATATATTTAACATTCTTAAACGTT
>JANQBM010000009.1:27223608-27235158 GCA_025594535.1 Erythroxylum domingense | reverse complement strand
ATTAACTTATACATTGTACCTTTGACTTTAGATTAGGCCAAGTTGAAATTGCCAAGTATACCAATCCGAATGTTATATCTTCTGGTTAAATGAAAATATTTATAACAATGTTACGAATAATATACCTATATCAGTACCATTTTTTTAAAACACGTATATTAATACATATTTTAATTTAAGTACGGTACTATATTGACATTAATTAATATTAAGTATCATCTGGGTAATTTGTTTTAATAATTTTTATTGTAAAAATTAATTAATTTATTAGTTAATTTTTATAAATTAATCAATTTTTATAAATTAAAATCATATAACAATTTTTTAATTAAATTTTAAATTTTATCTTAGAAACAATTTCTTTTAATTATATTAAATTATTTAATTTTATTCGATCTTTATTTAATTTTATAATAATATAATATTAATTAAAAATTTTAATCCTTAATTTTTTAATCTTTTATATTACTAATTAAACTTATCCAATTTTGAAAGCATCAATTAATCATTGAGTTCGCAACCATACAAAAGCGAGGAGAGTACAAGGTTGCTGAGTGAGTTTCCTGTCTTTGGCTCAACTTGTTTTTGATATTTCACCTGGTACATCGTTATCACTAAGACGGACAAAACAGACAGTCTTGCCTTCTTTACATTTTAATAGTACAAGTAAACGGCCGATTCTTCGATTAAACACAGTCACTAGAGAACTACCAACTAAATACCCACACTGAACAGGTTGTTCCGTTATGTCTTGATTCTTAACTTCGATTAATTTTTTTATATATAAATTAGGTATTTTATCGTTATCGAACTAATTCTAATCTCTTAATATTTCATTTTCAGAGTTCTAAAAGAGTTAAATTTAGAAACTTAAGGTCCTTCAAATTTTTACGTAGTTTGTATACTTATATGTATAATGAATCTTTACATACTGATTAGTCGACTGTTCATTAATTAATGATTGCTATCTAATCAGAATCAAATTTTCATCAACCCAGAATTTTAGTAGTTCCAAAATCTCACACTACGATTAGAAACAAGAAGTCCGTAATTGATCCGGCTAAAAAATATTGTAAGGTATCATTTTCTTTTTATAAAAAATTCTTTCTTTACATTTCAATTAAAATATTATCATCATCACCCCAATCTAAATCTCGCGTATGATAGTACGCAATCTTACAACTACCGAGTAAAGAAACTCTTTTGGTAATGATAAAACAATATAAACATCAAAATGAATTAATCCCTGTATAATGTTATTATTACTCTATTAAAAAACTAATAAAATTTTAATTAAAAACTAAAATTAAAATTAAAAATCACAATAAGATAGACTCAAGATTTTTCTAACTCGATATTAATAAAAAAGGAAAAAAGAGAAAAGTGCAGGTAACCCACTTCATCACACATACCTGCCTTCCCAAGGCATCCAAAGAACAGCAAATAAATGTATTTTCAGTTTCAGCTGTGTAAGCAGAGTACATACAACTCAACACTCATTCTCTCTTCCTCTTTGTTACTTTGTACCATATCTTTTCTCTCTTCTTCAATCGATCGATCGATCTTTACACTGATAAAAGTTTCGGGTTTGATTCCATTCTCTACAAATCCCCGAAACCAAGATAAGAATAATTTGTCATTGACTGAAATTGATGGATAACTTCACACCAATTCACCAACAGAAACAACCTCAAATCTCGGAGATGTTCCAGAAATTTGCTCTCGCTTTCAAGACCAAAACTTTCGAGTTCTTCGCTGAGGAGACAACCGCCGATAACGCCGCTGATGACGACGGCTTCTCTCTCCTCGACTCCGCCGAAGATTTCATTCCCGACCAGAAAGTTATTATCCTCAAACCCGACCAACCCACGAACGAAAAGTCTGTCGACTGTTTTTCCAGTGTTGTTCAAGAAGGGTCCCATCAGACATCGGTCGCGAAGTACAAGGAACCGACCCAACTCAAGCCACTAAACGCCCAGTTGGTCCACACTTTGGTTTCTTCGATTTTTGCTACTGTTTCTTCGTTTCAAGCTTCATACTTGCAGCTTCAGACCGCTCATGTGCCTTTCAACGAGGAAAGCATAAAGTCGGCTGATGAAGCTTTAGTTTGGCATCTGCAGAAATTGTCGGATTTCAAGAGATTTTATAAAGATACGAGTGGGAATATTGAATCTGTCGCCAATTTGTCTATTGGATCTTGCTTAGAAGCTCAAGTACAAGAGAATCAAAGCATGCTAAGAGTTTTGGGGACTATCTCGGATCGTTTGCAAGCAGAAATTGATCAAAAAGATAACGAAGTTACTGCTTTGAGGAAAACATTAGGTGATTTGCTCACGTCAAATTCGAAGCTTTCAAGAAGGTTGTCGCGTCATTTGAAGTTGAATTCGTCTTCTGAGGTTCTGTTTTCTGTTAAAGTTTTTGAGTCTACATTGAATGACACTTGTAGAGCAACGCATAAGTTCACTAAAGTTTTGATTCATTTGATGAAAAAAGCTGGTTGGGATTTGGATTTGGCTGCCAATTCAGTTCATTGTAATATTGACTATGCGAAGAAAGGGCATAAGCAGTACTCGTTCCTATCATATGTTTGTTTGGGTTTATTTCGAGGTTTTGATTCGAAAGGTTTTGGGTTGGATGAGAATGAGACTGAAATTCAATGTAATGGACATGTAGGAAACTCAACGAAGAGATTACTTGAGCATGTATCCAGCAACCCTCTCGAATTACTAAGTAGGGAACCAAGCTGTGAATTTTCAAGATTTTGTGAAAAGAAGTATCAAGAACTTATACATCCAACAATGGAGTCGTCGATTTTCAGCAATTTCGATCCGAATGAAGTTGTGTTGAGTTCATGGAGGTCGCTGAGTGTTTTCTACGAGTCATTTGTGAACATGGCTAGTTCTGTATGGACGCTTCACAAGCTGGCATTTTCTTTTGATCCCGTTGTCGAGATTTTTCGAGTGGAAAGAGGGGTTGATTTTTCTATGGTTTATATGGAAGATGTTACGAGACGGTACAGTTCACCTGCTATATCGAACTTGAAGGTTGGCTTCACTGTAACTCCAGGCTTTCGAATCCGGAGGACAGTGATTCAGTCTCAGGTTTACTTGAGTGGATTGAAGTTTGAAGAGTAATTATTCATGTATGAACTATGTAAAAGTAGGACAAAACAAAATTAGTCGTGGATTTCATTTGCCCTCTGCAGAACAAGTCTTTAGTTGCAGTGGAGCAATGGTGAGGCTGAAATTTGAAGTACGTATGCTTCCACATGGTTCTGAGAGTTAAGGTTGCAGATTGAACCCAAATCCCAAACCGCATCGAAAATCAAATCCATGTCGCCGTTGATCGTTAAGAATGCAGATAAGCCTGCTCTTAACTGATATTGCGGAGGGCCATGGAAGTGACTGCCATGTCCAACAATTGGCTTTTGAAGTTTGATTCATACTTATACCCTTTCTTTTCTTGTCTCATCTTTTCTGATGCCATGTTATGTATAAAAAGAATTGTAAAGTTTACTCTGTCTTTTCTCTTTCGGGTCAGATTTGATAGCTCTAAGAATACGTTACCAGAATTGTATATCAACTGTAACATTCTGATAAGTAAAATCTGAGTTTGAGCCATCAATGGTTTGTGTCTATGATTATTGCTAAGTGGGTTTGCCTTTGGTTCAAGTGAATCCATTTCTAGTATGAATTGTAAGTTCGGATTTGGCTTCATTTTAAGATTTCAAATGCTATGCCTATATGTGCACATAGTTAGAACTTGTCATTCCTTCTCTTGGATGGTCTAAACACACATGTAATGAGAAAGCTACAAGTAACGGACTAATCAGAATCGAAGAACAAGAACTAAGCAATGTCTGGACCACAAGAAGAAAGATTAATGGGTTATAAAGATCCTCAACCATTCGCTTCATGGTCCTGCTAATTACAGTTTTTTTAATTGGAAAATAGTTGTTGTACTATAGCTCCATATATCTTAGCAAGTCAAAATCGATTAAGGCTTAGTTTGGGAGAGTGGTGGCGGTTCATAATCTGCTAAAATTAACATTTTAAAATAATAAGTACTTATTCTCAATAAGTATTTATATGTTTAGGATTGTTATTTTAATAATTGCTAAAACGTGAAAATACGTGTTTGGCAAATGCGGTTACGGTTGTTAAAAAAAGATAAAATGATTAAAAAGTCCATTGATTTAATAAACTATTAATTGTTGTATAAATAATTAAAAATATATTATTAGTCATATAAATTTAAAATTATAAATAATAAAATATTAAATTAAAATAAAATAAAATAAAATAAAATTAGTAAATAAATATTTCATAAAAATATTATTATTCATATAAATTTAAAATATAAATAAGAAATGTTAAATTAAAATAAGAAAGAACGAAGAAGACGATACGTTGAACTTGTTTTTTATTAGTTGATGGTATAACAGAAAATAACAATTAGAAGGTTATTAATGAAAAGTAGAATTTTTACCGCAGAAGCACTTTCCTACCGCAACCCTCTTTTTACTTATCGATTTTTATAGTGACACCACACTTTCTTTTAATCTCCGGTTGCTCGCCCACATATTTAAATATATGACTGCGCTTAAAAATTGCGATGGATATGTACTTATCTCTACAGTATTGCAGATCCAAACGCATCTTAAGTTTTGGACCATTCAAAACCAAAAAAACAAAACAATGAAACGACGCCGCGACGATTCGTTGATTCGCTTAATATTAGAGATATGCGTTAAGAAGGGAAACGACACGTGCCCACTCGTTAATCCGCTTCACACCAGAAATATGCGTTAAGGAGAGAAACGACGCCGTGCCCATCCGTTAATTCTCTTCTCACCACACTAGAAGCAAACGTTAAGGGGAGAAACGACGCCGTGTCCCAATCGTTGATCCGCTTCACACGACACACCGGGAAAATATGTTTGGGGGAACAAACGACGCCGTTTGCAAATGCACCAACAGCCTTTACTCCCATTTGAACCACCGACTCGCTTTGAATGCAGAAATCCCCTGGAAAATAGAATCGAAAAAATAAAACTTCAAAGGAGTAAGTAAGCACAGGGTTGCCACGTGGACAATATGTGGGGCTACAGAGTCAGGCAACGTTAGTTTTGTGTGTAAGTTCTTGAGCAAACATATGAACTCGTGGGATGCGCTAGTGCTACTGAGGGAAAGAAGAAGACAACAAAATTTGCCAAATACCAATTATGCATTTTCAGTTACATAATTAATGCTGAGTTTTTTTCTTGTCATAAATCAATTTCTACTCACTCTCATATCTGCTAGATTCTCACTAGTGCTTTCCTTTAAGCAGAAGATGAACCCATCTCACCCACACTCACTCAAAAAGAGCAAAAAAAGAAAAAGTTCAAGCTGCAGAACTCAGAAGCACTGTTTGGTAAGCACACTCTTTTCTGTCTTCTTATGATCACTGCAAATTTGAGGTTGATTTTGGTGTTTGTGATTGTTTCTAACTAAACTTGGGCTTATTATCATTTCTCAACTATGATTTAGTGTGAATTGTCTTGGATATAAGTCCTACTGCTGTTGTTGTTATTGTTATTGTTGTTATAAAACTCATATTCTAATTTTGTTTTTCTTCTCTCTCAAAGTTTTTAGATTTTTTAGTTGTTCTATAAGAGGGAAATGATATAAACCAGGAAGATCTTAGGGATCCAAGAGCTTAAATAGATCAATAGATATCTCCTTTTCCTTTATGATGATTTCATAGTCTTTCCCTAACTTGCTCCTAAAAGATGAATAGTGTGCTTCTTTACTTAGTACTTCTTAACATATTTTTCAAGTTTTAGATCTTTGTTGTAGAATAGTTCTAATTCAGAAATAACTCTCTACTAATTAATGAATCTTCTCACATTCTGTATCTCAATGAAAGTTTTACGAAGTTATTGTTATATTGTATTGTATTTTTATAAGGGTGGTAGATCAATTTTGGTTAAGTAATAAACTAGATTATGTAATAGATATTTTAACCTTTTTGTCTCAAAGAGCTTGATAAAATTATCAAAATTTTAATTTACAGCTGCTTTCTTTTCGTGCTAAAAAGTTTAAATTGTTGTTAGTTGCTTTTTATTATATTTAATAAATTTTATTGCATTACGTTCATGCATAACTTCCATATCAAGGTTAGCACAATTAATTATATCAGCCCCGGTATTAATTACACGATCTTAACGATCAACTACAGATTGATTAAAATTGAAACCATTTAGGTTGAAAGTTATAGTGCTAATACTTAAAGCAGTGAGCTAAATACCTACTACAAGTCAAGCAATTAGGAAGAAATGTAAAGAACGAGAGTTGTTGAAACTAACATATTGGAAGATTTTAATTGTGACCATTATAATTATTATGGTTTTTATAATTGATTTATTACAACTCTTTTCACATAAATCTTAAAATGCGTAATGAAAGAAATAGTAAAAAATATAATGCACATAATTTACTAATCTCCTAATTTATAGTAGGATTATTTTATATTTTTCTTGATAATTTCAATTAAATTAAGAGAGAATTCCAATTTTTATGGATTTGTTCACATTAAATTATTTTATCCTAACTAAAGCAAGTTAAGTAGTTGTATTTTTGTAAATTTTCATAAATTATAATTTGTTGGGATAATAAATCTCACGTTGAAAAGAAACAACATCTAACAATAACATATAAGATTGAGAATGAACAATCTTTTGTAAGGTTTAAATCTTTTGGATCGATCACATTCTCAACCCAACTTAAATTCTAAGATGATATCAGAGGCAAAGATTCTGGAACCCGAAAACTCTAAATAATTTGCTTGACAAACCCAAAAAGAGGATGCAAGTAAGGGGGAGTATTAGGATAATAAATACCACATCGAAAAGAAATATCATCTAACAATAACAAATAAGGTCAAGAATGAGCAATCCTGTGTAAGACTTAAGTCTTTTAGATCGACCTCATTCTCAACCCAACTTAAATTCTAAGATAATTGTGATTAATTTTGAAACTATAAATATTTTTATGATTGTTATTATAATTATCTTCCACAGGAAATAAATATAACCATTATTAAATTCAATTCAAGTGATATTAAATTATAAATATTTTAGTTTAATGAATTGTTGTTGCATTAGCTATCATGGTTGTGTAAACATTAATCATATATTAAAAGTTTATAGAATATCATTACTTAAAACTAATGTTGGTGATGCATTGTTCTGGTCATTAATCTTTTTATGTTTGCATCTTTATTGCTTTTCAATTTCTTAGATTATTATCTAATAATTCAAAATGGTCAAACGCAAGTACGGAAAGACTGAGATTGCATCTAGCTCTGAGAATACAAATCGAATGAACTCTGACGATGTGCCGTATCTCCCTGAAGCTGTCATCTTCAACATACTCATTATGATCCCAGCCCATTTTCTAGGCTCCATGAGACTGGTTTGCAAGCTCTGGGCTGATCTCATCAAGCAACCCTTCTTTGCCTTGTTACATCACCAACATGCAAGACCTGGTCTTTTCGTTCAAAACAAGCAATTCCCATACAGTGCTCGCTTCTTAGAGCCGAGAAGAGATGGCGAATTTGGCGTAACTTACTTGGCTCCTCAGTATCCAGGACTGATGTTCAGTAGCGTTAAAGGGTTATCATTGCTCAATGATCCTTGCAACAAGTTCATATACGCCATTAACCCGTTCACTATTCAAGGTGTTAAAGTTTATCAACCAGTTATATGCCCAAGTAGAGACCATTCTAGTTGTGGGCTTGTGTACAAAAATGGCGTATACAGGTTGGTCTGGGGTTTCCAGGACGCAGAATTGGCTGCTCATTTCTGCGTTTTGAGACTTGGGATCGATGATGATTGGAGGAAGATCGAGACTACAATTCCATATTATGGAATATACATGCAAACCCATCCTATCTCCATTGGAGGAGGCTTTCTGTGTTGGGCCATGGCTCGACAGAGAGATACAGTAATCATGGACACCAACGACGAAAGTGTCCATATCTTACGTATCCCTCGTGGACGGGCGACTCCATTGGCGTTCCTGAAGAAAGGAGAGTACCTCTGCACAGTCACAGAGAATCTTGCTGTTTATTTGATACACATCTTGAAGGACGTTCGCAGACGAAAATGGATTCGTTACCACAGATTTGATTTTGCTCGTACAAGAGAATTCATGTTCACAGCTTACTTGAAGTTCACTGGGTGGACAAGCGATGAGCAAGAACTGATCATGTTAGCTTGCAAGGCAAATGATACTTTGACTTGTCTAGCTTATAACATCAAGACCCGAAAGATTCGATGTGTTGATGGGTATATGAACTCAGGTGACAACGTGCAAGTTCATGCCAATACACTCATCTCGTCCAGTTATGGGTGACATAGCTTTTCTCTTACTTTCGGCTTGTTAATTTCATGCACTGATTGCTTCTTTCAATCTAGCCAACAGATATCCTGATAATTAAGGTTTAGTTATGGATGTTATGTTCAACTTTTGATTCTTCGTACATATGAATTATATGGTTCTTGTTCTTGTTCTTGGTTACCATGGCCAGACCTTGAACATTGTGACTGAGAGATGGTCCCTAGAAAGTTGGATGGCCCAGCCTCCTGAATACTCAGAACGTCATTGATTTGGAATGTCTTGCACTTCATGACTAGAAACATTAACTTGTTCAGACGTTGGAACATCCAACATGTGCACTTTGCTGCGTGTCTTTCTAATCCACTCTTGAGACATTAAATTTGATGCTAATTTTTAGTGCAACAAATATAATAGAAAATAGGTCATGAGCTTGCTATCTCTAATAATACTGAATTATGAAAATGTTACATCATAGTATTGTACTTATAAGTTAGCATGAAATAAAAATTTAATGGAAATGAATAAATTATAAATGTTTTAGCTTGAGGCTAGGTTTAGATCTGCGATCCGACAGTGATAAGTACTTATACATCGCAATTTTCAAACGCAATCATGTATTTGGATATGCGGGTGAACAACCGGAGATTGGAAGAAAATGCAGTGCCACCACAAAAATAGATAAGTAGAAAGAAGGTTATGAAAAGTGCTTATGCGGTAGAAATTCTACTTTCTATTAATAACCTTATGATAATTATTATTTTTTATTATACCCTTAACTAATAGAAAGCAAGTCTAATGTAATATACCTTCTGATAATTATTATTTTCTATTATATGACAAATAATATATTTTTATGAAATATTTTATTTACTAAATTTATTTTATTTATATTTTTCTTATTTTAATTTAATATTTTATTATTTATAATTTTAAATTTATATGACTAATAATATATTTTTTAATTATTTTTACGACAATTAATAGTTTATTAAATCAATGGGTATTTTAGTCATTTTATCTCTTTTCAGCAATCGAAACCACATTTGTCAAACATCTATTTTCACGTTTCAGCAATTACCAAAATAGCAATCTCAAACAGATAAGTACTTATTGCGAATAAGTACTTATCATTTCAACAGGTTGATTTCAACAGGTTATCAACCGCCATCGCTCCCCCAAACTAAGCCTTAAGCCACTTCCATTTACTTTATTCATGTAAATATTGATTAAGAGCTTAATTTGGAGTAGGGTTGGCAGAGTTGAATAGGCCTCAAATTTAGTTAAATCTTGTTTGGTTTGTTAATTCCAAAATCGTTCAATTTGAACTCAAAAATTCTGGTCAAAATTGATTGGACCCAAAATTTGGTTAATCTTGAATTGATTCACAACCAAAATTGGACATAACATAGTGACTTGTTACAAAGTCTGACTAGTTTATCATTACTAATTTGGTGTAACAATGTTTGGACGCTTGTTCCTAGCCTACCTACAATGGAAATTTCTCCTATCCTTTTTCTTGTTTGGATACTAAGTCTATGAGTTTTAAATTATTTCTGAATGCGTGGTAAATATGTTCCTGATAAGTTAAGCATTAGTTCTGTTTGCTTGTTATATGGTTAACCAAATGGCCTTCTTTTCCTTATTCGTTTTTGCTTTAAAATCAAAGGATGAACAAATCGATCAAATCTCCAAGATGCTTGTGAAAGCTAATTGACAAGAATGTTTATGAATATTAAGCAAAGGGATAGGAGCACGAAACTCAAAGGATATGGAATGATGAATCTAGGACAAGAAAAGATCGACATTAAAATCAAAAGTAAACTATAATAGATTACACTACAAGAAAATCACTTAATAGTGTCGGAATATTTCCGACAGAAAATATTCCGTTGCTATTTACCGACGGAAAATTATATTCTGTCAGAACATATGGTGCATTTAGCGACGAAAAATACATCCGTCGGCAAAACTAGAGGAAAGAATTTTGCGCAAAATCTCCGACGGCATATATCGACGGAACAACATATTTCATTGGTAAGAAATGCGGGAATTTCTCCTGTGATTAGTTTGCTTCGCCGCTTAACCGACGGTTAACATACCGTCAGTAAAAAGCTTTCATTTACCTACGGAAGCCTTATTCCGTTGCAATATCTAGTAGCTTATGTACCGACAAATCAAGCCTTTCGTCAGTAAGTTGTTAACAAACGTCGTCGTTTTGATAAAGACGAGATGATAAGCATTAATCACTGACGGAATCAAGTTTCTGTCGGTAACTGTTGGGATCTTGGGTCGACGATTCGTTGAGATAACCCTAGATTACTGACATAATTTGTGTTCTGTCGGTATTTGAGTTTCTACTGTATTAAATTGCCGCTCTTTTACAGATGGAATGTTGTCTGTCTATCGGTAATTGTCGACAGAGAAACCTAGATTACCGACGAAATTTGTGTTACGTCGGTATTTGAGTTTCATCGTACTAAATTGCCGCTCTTTTACCGTCGGTAACTGTCGACGGTTGCGTCATGGAAAAACCTAGATTACCGACGGAATATTATGTTCCGTCGGTAATCCAGTGCCTTCAAGTTGAGCGTCGACCAACCCCTTCCCCCTCACACCCTCATTTCTCCTCTCCTCGCAAACCTTTCCGTTTTCTATTTTCCGGACGTTTTTTGATTGTTGTCTTACTCATCGTGCGCTGTTTGAGGTAAAATCTCTTATGCGTGTATTATTTCTACAAAAAAAGTATGTTTTTAGTGTTTAACGCGAATGTTTGGTTATGAAATCTTGCTTAATTATTGTTGATGTTTGCGGATTTTTGTGTAATTACTGGTTTATTTGTTGTTTATAAGTGTTATTGTTAGTAAATAATGAAAAAATGCAATTAATTTGTGGTTAGATTGAGATTATACATATTGCCTATTAAGTGTTCGATAAAATGCCTTTTATAATGTTTGAAATATTTTTTGTAATTGTTGTGTTAATTTGAGAATTTGAATATGTAATTTTGATAAAATGTTTAATTTGAGGTTTTAATTTATCGAATTTAACATCTAATGGTGAATTTATTGTATATATGAATATTGTCTTTAATTATTAATAATAAGTATTAATATAATTAGTAATATTATTAGTAAGTATTAATTATGAATAATAAGTATTAATATAA
>JANQBM010000009.1:27120964-27131193 GCA_025594535.1 Erythroxylum domingense | reverse complement strand
ATATGTGCAAAGAAATTTGGACCAGTTTAATTTGTTTTCTATAAAAATTATGTATTGTCAAGAGGAGTATTCTCTAAGATTAATTTATAATAATATAATTTTGTAATTTAACTTGTCTTAATTTGTAAATTTATTAAGTTATTTATTTTAAAATACTAAAAATTATTAAGTTTACTCAAATTTTTTGATTATATAAAATGTAAAAAATGTTTATTCTCTAAAGATGACATCCAACCAATATTAAGTTAAAATTAAAAATTAATAGTACATTAAAATAGGATTAATAATATTAGCTCATATTCAAGTTTGGTATAAAGTTGGATTTGAAATTTTTTAATTTTCATTGAATATTAATTAAAATAATGTTATTTTAATTTAAATTTTAAAAGATTTAAAACTAATTATTATAGTGACTTATTTCAAACTGGACTTATTTTGATTATGAAGTTTGAATTGATACTAAAAAATAATTTTATTTTAATTTTAAAATTTTAAATTTATAAATAAAATGATATCATTAGTGAAATTAGGATTTTAAAATGGGGTTCAAGCTTAACAGTTAATAGAGTCAAGTTAGACCAATATTACCAATCTTATTGAAATCTAAAATAGTATGATTTTAGAGTGAATTAATCATTTTTGTTGGCAAGTTAGACAAAGACGGTTAGGTAGGTCTGATTCATTTAAGGTTGGTAATGATTCGGTTGGGTTGGGTTGGTCTGCCCAGAGTTGAGCCCAGTTTTAAACTTAATTTGAACTCAAGCCCTATCAAACCCGAATAGTCTGAAACCCAACTCAGCCTTATCTGGTCATATTCCTTTTTAATTTTTTAAATTAAAAATAGAAAACGACATCGTTTTCTTTATATATGTCAAGTTTTGGGTCAGGTCGGGTTAGGTTAGGGCCTAATTGCCAAGCCAAGACTCATTAGCATCCCTACATTTGGCTAATTAAAAAAATCAAACTTTGTTTAAATTTACAATTCTAGCCTGAACTTTAAAAAGCGACAATAAAGTGTTTTACTTTTTATTTTTTTTCAATTTTATCCCAAATTTTAAAAGTGATAATAAAATGGTCAAATTTTCAATTTTTTTTCAATTCTAAACCGATGTTATTGTCTCAATTAAGTTTGTTGACCTAAATCAGATTACGCAACCGTAACAACCTTACACTTATTTCATTTTCAAATTATTCTTTCGACGCTCTCACATTTCGATTTTTAGATTACGCAGCCTTGACAAGCTCACGCTGAGAGCATCGGGAGAATGAACTAAAAATAAAGAATTTACTGGTATAATACGTTGCAATTTAAGAGTGATCTGGAGCATCGTAATAACAAACATAAAACAAAAGGCTGAGATCTAAGAGAGAACAAACAGATAACGAAGGACTAAGGTTGCGTAAATTGATTTATGGAATGTATTTCATTTTTAAAAACGACATCATTTCATTAATTTTCATTTGTTGTGTTAATTTTGATTGACGTATATTAATTGTTAAAAACCCTAACATTAGGTTAGCATTGAAAAATTAAAAATTTAAGCATTTTATTACCACTCTTAAATTTCAGACTAAATTTAAAAAACTGAAAATCTAAATATTTTATTATTACTTTTTAAAATCCGACTGTAATTACATATTTTGACAAAAGTTTGATATTATTTTTTAAAATTAACCATCCCTACATTTAAGATTTAACCATGTTATCTAAAATTAGAGGAGAAGAGTACCTGGGGGTCACACCGGGCGTTACGGCCCAGTACACCGAAAAGGTTTCGAGCGCGATAATGCAAATAGCAAAGCGCACATTGTAACACACAGCCACAAGGGACAAGGTCAGAGAGACACAGTGATGGATATCTCGACGCTACCATTATCAGCAACAGTGAGAGGAAAGCTCATATCAGCAGGCTACACTTCTCTCTCTTCGCTTGCTTCCATCTCCTCTTCGAATTTAGCTCGTGGTAGGTCGCTTATTCTTGTATTATATCGCTGATTTCTCAACTCACCGTGCCTTATCAATGATTGTATTTGTATAGACTTAAATTTGTTGGACAGTGAAGCTCGTGAAATCCTGAAGGTTGCATTCCCTGTTAATGGGATGGACAAGGTTGAGGGAAGCCACTCCATTGTTAGTGGTATCTATCTTCTTCTACCTGATTTATAACTCACTCTATGTTTTTTAACTAGCATGTACCGAGATCTGTGTATCTTTTTCGATTTCTACAGTTCCAATCCCTAGAAAACTCTTGCATTTGATCTGTCTTTCTCCATAATTTTCTTGTATGACACCAGTACTTCACTTTTTTTTAGTTGATGACGGGGAGATTCCATTTTAAATCTGAAATTTGAACTCGTCCTCTTGCAGGTGCAAAGAATGCTTGGGATATGCTTCATGAAGACGAATTCTTAACGAGAATTACCACGTCTTGTGCAGATCTAGACAACATTTTGGGTGGTGGTATAAGTTGCAAAGAAGTTACGGAAATTGGTAAGTGATCCTTCCCTTCTATCTCCTGTGTTTGAAGTGTCTTAAGCAATTTGTGAAAGATTTTTATGTTCGTTATTGAGTTTTTTGTGTTCATGACTTTTGGTCTTGATGACTGCTTCTTATAGGTGGAGTACCAGGCATTGGTAAAACACAATTGGGGTATGAGATGTTGTTATTTTGTGTCTTTTCTCAAGACAAATGCACAAGTTTGTGTTTGATGTAGAATTAGTTTGTACATTTGAAACTGCAGGATTCAACTTGCAGTCAATGTTCAAATTCCATCTCATTGTGGTGGCCTAGGAGGGAAGGCAGTTTACATAGGTAACTTCATTTGCTCTCAATGCTTATTAGGCACGACAATGGGTAGGTCGGATCGACGGAATGCTTTTTCTCGGCCTGAATGGTCAGACAAAAACGACATTTGTTTAGCATTTTGTTCTGATGGTTTGGGCAGGGCTGGTCCCCCCAAGCTAATTGCCTGGTCAATTTGAGCTTTGCTTCGTTGACTTGGGCTGGACCTAGGCTGTTTTGTCATCCGTAGTGCTTATTTACTTTTTCAGCTGACTTTTGTTAATTTCCAAGCTTTACCATCATGGTTCATACTGCTGTGAGTTAGATACTGAAGGTAGTTTTATGGTGGAGCGTGCCCTGCAAATAGCTGAAGCATGTGTAGAGGACATGTCAGAATATAGTAAATTCGTACATAAGGGCTTTCAAGCTGGTCAAGAAGCAATGCAATCCAAGGATATTCTGAGAAACATTTATTATTTTCGTGCCTGCACTTATACGGAGCAAATCGCTTTGATAAATCATCTAGGCAGCTTCATATCAGAGCACAAAGACGTAGGTTCTTCTGAACCCTGATGGATTATTTGTTATTTATTCTTTCATCTAACAATTAGTCTACCTGGTTCTTCCCCCAAGAAGGAGCAATTTGCTTAACCTTGGGCAGTTCTCTACTCATTGCATCAGTTTCTGTTATTGAGGATATTCTTTAACTGATTTGAGAGAAAGAAGGGAACTCTTGTTCTTCTATGTTAATACCCTGATTTCCTATTGTCTTCATGTGCTGCTTTGATAAATAATGGCTCTACAGGAATTAAAGATCTGTGTCTGATTCATTGAATGCTTACCATTTATGTTAATAGGTGAAGATTGTTATCATTGATAGTGTAACATTTCACTTCCGCCAAGACTTTGATGACTTAGCTCTCAGGACAAGAGTGCTCGGTGGGATGGCACTAAAGTTGATGAAGCTTGCAAAAGAGTTTTGCTTAGCGGTACAATTTTCTTTTACTTCACAAATTCTGCAGTTGGAAGTTATAATGGCAGTCGGAATTTCTTCTATAGTTATTGCTAAGCTTGGCAATGGATCGGGGCCTAGTCAGTTTGAATCTTTTTATAGTTTGAGTCTGTGCTCAATATCACTTTGGGTTAAAATTGGGGGCTTAGGTGAGATTGGGTCTTGTCTGCCCGGAATTTGGCCCAAAGTCGTGAATTTTTTTTTGTTTAGTCAGTCTTCATCGTAACTCGAAATTTGATCAAATCAAGCATTGTTTGTTGATTTCGGTACAAATCTCTTTTACCAACTCTAGTCCTCGCGCAGACACTAGAGCTAATTAAAAGCTTTCTTCTTGCTTGTATCTTTTCTCAATTCTTCCTGGATATATGAGACATCTTTTAGATGCACATCCAAGAACATTAAATAGCTTGACTTACCACAATGCATGACTTGATTGAAAACCCGATCTTTTGTCAAAATAAGGTCAAAGATCTAATGTCTTTTATCCATGGGCTCACTTATTTCGATATTATTCTTGTCTTATACTTATCTTTGATTCTTCTCAAGCCCTTCCATTCAAAATCTTGTGCGGAAACTCCTGTTAGGTTTGTAAGAGACTTTGTCCCATATTGAAAGTAAGTGAAGAAGGAGGGAGGATAAATAAGTATAAATAAACCCCCTCTCCCTTCCATTTATATCATCCAAAAAGAAAAACAAATATTATTTCTTAGTCACTCATCCTTTGGTGAGTAAGAAAAAGACTAAGAGTAAGTTTTTTTTTTGGAGTAATTTTGGGGTGTATTAGGGTAAGGGTTTGAGAGTGTATGTAAATACTAGTGAGTTGAGTGTTGAGAGTAAATACTTGTAAGAATTGTTTTTCGCCACAGTAGTACTTAACTATTCTTAGTCTTTTTCTTACTCACCAAAGGATGAGTAACTAAGAGTTAATATTTGTTTTTCTTTTTGGATGATATAAATGGAAGAGAGAGGGAGTTTATTTATACTTGTTTATCCTCCTCCCTTCTTCATTCACTTTCAATATGGGACAAAGTCCTTTACAAACCTAACAATCTCCCACTTGAAGATTGATTTCAATCTGTCTTCACACCTGGTTGATGCAACTTCAGATTGTCGATTGTTACCACCTTGGTTCAGTTGGCCTGCAAGAGTAATAAAATCTAGACGAGTTACTGCATCAACCAGGTGTGAAGACAGATTAAAATCAGTCTTCAAGTAGGAGATTGTTAGGTTTGTAAGGGACTTTCCCCATATTGAAAGTGAGTGAAGAAGGGGGGAGGATAAACAAGTATAAATAAACCCCCTTCTTTCTTCCATTTATATCATCAAAAAAAAAACAAATATTAACTCTTAGTCACTCATCGTTTGGTGAGTAAGAAAAAGAATAAGAGTAAGTTTTTTTTGTGTGAATAATTTTGGGGTGTATTGGGGTAAGAGTTTGAGAGTGTATGTAAACACTAGTGAGTTGAGTGTTGAGAGTAAACACTTGTAAGTATTGTTTTTCTCCCTAATAAAAAGGGTGTGCAGTAACCCCGAAGACGTAGGCATAATTTGGCTGAATTTCGTTATAAAATTTTGTGTTGTTCTATTGGCATTCTAGTTCTGTAAAAATAGTTAAATTTCTCAACAACTTAAAGTTAAAGAACTCGCACTCTATGTGGAATGACTAATCCTAGTAATGTTCAAAGTGATCAGAAAAACCAATATCAAGTAAAAAACAATTTTTAATGAGGTATGTTCCTTCTGTTTCTTTCTTTTACCAAACATTCTTCCATTTTTCAGGTTGTCTTAATGAATCAGGTCACAACCAAAGTCGTTGAAGGATCCTTTCAACTATCTCTTGCTCTGGGTAAGTTTCTTTTTATTTATGAACAACTATTATTTCCTTAGAATTGTTGCGGCCATGCAGCCACCTTACCATCTCTGTCCACGTTTCTCTGTTTGGTGGTTAATTGCTTGCTTGGGTGATATAGCCTTATCCTTTTTTTATATTCTTAGAATCAGTAGTCATTACGTTTCAGTATTCATCGGTAACAGTCGGAGTGCCCATAGTAACTTGCAAATCACATGTTTCGGGTGCTGCAGCTTTATCCGTTTGTTGTTTCTTCATAATCGGCAGGTGATAGCTGGTCACATGCTTGCACAAACCGGGTAATTCTGTACTGGAATGGGAATGAAAGATATGCTTACATCGACAAAGCACCATCACTTAAACCAGCCACAGCAGCATATTCCGTGACTAGAAGAGGGATAAGGAATTCAGAATTGAGTTGTAAACGGAACAAAATGATGTAAATTGTGGACTGTAGATGACACTAGTTACGATCCGGTCTCTCTCATTGAAACGAAACAAACGAGTCATTTGCCTCTCAAGCTAAGCAAGACAATATAGGTAAGAACTATATTTCCAGCTTTGACAAGTCCATTAGAGTGCTACATCTTAATGAGGATGACAATCTTGCTTTAAGTGTAATTCACTTTAGACAAACTATGATTAGCATTTACAGGAAACATATTTCTCGATTCCTCTTGATCTCCTATTCAATTTTAGTGACCCTTTGGTTGAATGAATCATTAGGCAAGTTCTCATAGTGTTAGAGTATCCTAAATGGGGTTCTATGTTCTTGCTTTTCACACATTTCATGTAATTTAACATCGAGTTTGATTAGGAAAACTTTGACGGTGACACGTCTGACTCTCTTAGCCGAGGGCATCCAACGTTCTTTGCAGGCTTTTGACTGCTTTTAGCTATATATTGAAGCGTTGGTTTTCATTTGTACGCTGAAAGAGCCTTTTTTTTTTATTTTTTTTATTTTGTGTTTTGGTTTAGTTTAGTAATTTTTGTTCTTAAAAATTGAATTAATTAATTAATCAGTTTTTATAAACTAAAATAAATTATTTAATTTTTATTTAATAGTTTCTTTTCAAACTAAATCTTAAATTTTTTTTTGAGTATGGAGAATTTTCTTAATCATTTTTAAAATTTTTTAAATTTATTTAATTTTAACTGATTATTTTAATCTTTTAAACTTTAATTTTTTTATTTAAAAATTTTGGTACGGCTTTGTACAGATGAAAGTTGCAGGCTTGAGTCCTATTACTTTCGGTGAGTCCAAATCCAATAACTCAATCAAAAGTATCTCCTTTTTTGCTTGGTGAGCCCCAAATGTCTGAATAATCCTTACAATTAGGGTGCTCATAAATTTGATTTCTTGGGAATTTAATGAGATTAGACTAATTCTATTACAACTTTGGTAGTTTAATAGTGTAGCAAATGTTGAATTACTAATATAATGATCCTGACGCATGTGGTGAACATTCAACTCGAGCAGTAAAAGTATGCAATTTTAGCTGTCCCGACATCTAAAAATAAGTTTGGTGCCTCTTTATAATATAAGCTCGATGTTGATTTAAGAGTGACAATAGAGATTATAACAGAGCCTTGCGCTCCACTCCTCATTATGTTTTCAAGTACTCGATGAATCAAGGCACCAAATTAAATTATTATGGACCTTCTTGGGGGGTAGGTACGCCTGCGTGAAAAACATTGATATGTATATGTTTCAGCTATGCATATCTTTGAAGAAAGTACATTTAACATAGTACAATGATTTGCCACTTAAACCAGTTTGGTCAGGCCACTTAAACCAGTTTGGTCAGGCCACCAGTTTGGTGAGCTACCTTGATCATGTCTAACCCAGTTAGGTAATATGTACTTTTAGAGGAAGTTAATTAAGCAATATTATTAAAATTATATATTTTTCACTCTAAAAATTAAAAAAAACTATTTTTTAAGTTTTTAGTAATAGTAACTTATAATTATTATTTTTCGTACATGTTTTGGATTAAATTTTAACTATTTTTAAGGAGCATTTTTTAATTTCTATATAAATAAATTTCTATAATATTTAAAATATTTAATATACAATCTTGAACCTATGTTACCTTAAGCACAACCAATTAGGCTATTGGTATTGGGTAGTTGGTTGGCTCGGAACAGACAACAAACGTCTTAAAGATGCTACTCTACAGGGAACAACTGAAAGGTCAAACATATAAATCAGAAAATTTAAGGATTTAAGAAAAATAAAAAAGTTGGATTAGTTATAAAACTTTTTTTCAAACTTTACTTAATTTTTTAATATTAACTTCAACTTTAATTATAACAAAAATTTTAACTTTACTCAAATTTATAATATTAACTTAAACTTTAAAATAACTTTTAATATTATACAAAATTAATTAAATATTAAAATTTTTAACATGATTGTCACATATTATATTTTTGTCACGCAAGAAAGCAATTGCAATTAATCTACGAAAGGGTAACAATAACAATCACCGAATAGAGGTCTCGTTAAAATGTAGAGTTTGACAAAATCTTATAATACATAGCTTTATCTTTAATTAATAAAAAAGTTGCTTGCTTACTTCTAACAAATCTACGTGATGAGTACCTACCGAAAAGAAAATAAAGAATAAGTGCATATAATTTTTAAAGTTTTTATATGTATAATTTATTAAATAATAAAATTTATATGTAAAAATAGTAAATATGTGATGAAAATATTAATTTAATATGATTTTTTTGCTATAGTTATTTTAATAGAGAATTTAATATTTAATTATTTTATAAAAATTAAAAATTAAAATTTTTTAACATTAGTTTTAAATTTTAAACTAAACACTTAAAATTTTATAATCGGAAGAAATTATGAAAAAAAACCAAAGGCAGAGCATTTCCTAACTCTTACCAACAGTCAACGGTGGAGATTGAGCTACCAGCTCAATCTAACGGTCAGTGCTTCTCACCTGTCTACTCATGATTAGACGATAATAACGAGATTTCTTGGTCAGGAGTTGTTGGCTCTCCCATTTTCTTAAAAGAAAACGATTAAGAAGAAACTGAAACACAACGCTTTCTTCACTTCAGTCTTCGTTTCTCTCGTAAGTAAGCGAAAAGGGTCAATTAGAGAGAGAGGTGTCACGCACCAAAAATGGCGTCAACATCCTCTCTCGCTCTGTCTCAGGCCCTCTTGGCTCGAACCATCTCTCACCATGGCTCGGCTCAGTCATCCGACCACGTCCGTCTCTCGCCTCCGACCACCTTCTCTCTCCCCTCATTCTCCGGTCTCAAATCGACCAACCCACCAAAGTCCTCCTCCTGCCGCCCCCGCCGCCTTCCGGGGCGTAACCAACGTCAAGTCCGAGCTGCTGCGGTTGAAACTCTCGACGTAACCGCCGAGACTTCGTTGGTTGAGAAGTCCGTCAACACTATTAGATTCCTTGCTGTTGACGCTGTTGAGAAGGCCAATTCGGGTCACCCCGGTTTGCCCATGGGTTGTGCTCCGATGGGTCATATCTTGTACGATGAAGTCATGAGATATAACCCGAAGAACCCTTATTGGTTTAACCGTGATCGGTTCGTTTTGTCAGCTGGACATGGGTGTATGTTGCAGTATGCTTTGCTTCACCTAGCTGGTTATGATAGTGTTCTGGTGAGTGCCCCCTTTTTTTGGGTTTTACGAGAAATTAATCTTCAACTATTGTTGAAAACACCAATATTTTCTCTGCATGACGAGTTTAGCTGTACTAATTTGCTTTGTTGTTGGCTATAGTTTTTGATAATTTAAGAGTAGTTTCAAGTTCAATGATTGCGTTGCTGCGTTACAAGGCTTTTGTTGTTATTTAATGCTGTTGAACTCATCTTCTACTGGTACAACTTGAATTCGTAGGAGGAAGATTTGAAGCAATTTCGTCAATGGGGAAGCAAGACCCCAGGACACCCAGAGAACTTTGAAACTCCTGGTGTTGAAGTTACGACTGGTTAGATAATAGCTTCAGTTTTTGCTTACTTTTACTTGTTCTTGGCGAATTTGGATTCTCTTAGTTACAATGAAACTATGAACTTTTTCCTATATAGGTCCGCTTGGACAGGGTATAGCAAATGCTGTTGGATTGGCCCTTGCAGAAAGGCACCTGGCTGCACGTTACAACAAACCAGATGCGGAGATTGTTGACCACTACACGTATTTGATCTCTTTATGTGGTTAACTTGTCGACCTTCTGTTGTTGGTTTATGACATATCTAACTATAGGCTTGATATGATATAGGTATGTTATATTGGGAGATGGTTGTCAAATGGAGGGCATTTCCAATGAAGCCTGTTCTCTTGCTGGACATTGGGGACTTGGAAAGTTGATTGCTTTTTATGATGACAATCACATCTCAATTGATGGTGACACTGAGATAGCATTCACAGAGGACGTTGGTGCACGTTTTGAATCTCTTGGGTGGCATGTTATCTGGGTGAAGAATGGAAACACTGGCTACAATGATATTCGAGCTGCCATCAAGGAGGCAAAGGCTGTCAAAGACAAACCCACCATGATCAAGGTTAGACATTTCCTCTCTTAAATTGTTCGTTAGTTTAGGGC
>JANQBM010000009.1:27021427-27035322 GCA_025594535.1 Erythroxylum domingense | reverse complement strand
ATACATACATATATATATATATATATATATATATATATGTAATAATATATGTATATATATTTGCAAATCACATGTGTGACATGTTAACTCACACCTGTGAGAATCCATACGACATGTAGGAAGAGAAGAAATGGTATGAGTCATAGGAAAGGCGTTAGATGGGGAGAAATAAAGGCAATTGATGAATGGTCGTACGTTCGTCCTTAGTATATGGTAAGATCTATTCCTAAGACATGGTCGTAGTAGATGTAGAGGAATGAGTGACGCCTGGGACTATTTATTGGAGAAGAGTCACAAGCATGACCATCCGAAGAAATAAGATCTATTCCTAAAATGTGGTCGTAATAGATGTAGGGGAATGAGTGACGCCTTTGGAGAAGAAATGGTGTACCCAATCACCTTTGAATACCTCAAGTTGTACCCAATCACCACCTTATAAGTGATCTTTTGCAAGGCAACAAGGAATAGAGTCAAAGCACATAATCAGTATCCAAGATATCCTTGAGTACCTCAAGTTTAAGGACACTTGCATCATTGCTATGATGCGAGACATTAGAATAGGACATCCATGTGATGATCTCATGGTCGGTCATCCAATGTACTTAGTACCTCTAGTAAGCATCCACATCTCAACTCTAAACATCTCATGTTTACAATTTCTGAGATCCACTGCTTGATCAAATCAAGGAGTTTGACATGTGCTAGTCTATCCAGATTAATGATGTCCATTCTCATTAATCCTATGACTAGGGAAAATTTAGATACTGACATAATAGCACATGATAGGAATCTCAACAGTATGATTACATCATGATTTCCTTAATGCTATATCATATATCGTGGACTTCATTAATTTGCTTATAGATCAATATCAATTCATAAATAATGAACACCAAATTAATGAAACATGCCTTTCTTTATTATTGAAAATAAAGTCTGCACATAACTTTGTACAAAACGCGCTAAAGACAATTGCCTTTAGGGCACTACTCTAACAGATTTAAATTTTGAAAAGTTTAAATTGTTTAAATCTAAGTAGAAATTAAGTGTTGAGAATGATGCATCATTTCAATGGGATCAATTTGTTAAGTTTTAAATTTTTGGTTATCTGTAAAGAATGAAATTCTCTAGTGTATAACTTCACCATAAAATTTCATAAGAGTATGATTTTATGTAAGGAGAAAAATCCAATATAAGATATTATATAATGCAATAGTATTCCTTTTATAATGATGCCTAGTACAGTGACTTTCCTTCAATAGTTCCAATTGAATCTATTAGTAATTAAGATTTCATATTAGATACGAAACACCAAGTCTTTGAAAGAGTCAAAGTTAATGATTTAAGGATCTGATACTTGGTTGAAGCATATATTATCCATTAAGTTTATAATTTAATTGGATAAAAAAGTTATGAGATATCCAAAAGGTTGGAAATAATCTGATAGACTTATTGAACATATTGTTTGTTTCAATGCACACTTATAGGAGAATGGTTCTTAAGTTAAACAGTGGGAGTGAGTTGAAATTTGAAATGTTCAAATCTCATAATAACACATCCAACTAGAAATAGTACCTTTGATGATACATTTAATGTATAGTTAAAAGGCTACGAGATGTTGAAAGATTCACTTTCATGATGAATTAAAAGAGTTTGTTTTGGAGATGATTATGAACTTATCATGTCTATAAGAAGATAAGTGAGAGTATAATTGTTCTCTTCAGTGCGAGTATGTAGAGACATATTGTTCATAGAGAACAATAATTCTAATTTTCAATTGTCCAAAACATATTATTCAAAAACAACTCTTGTTGGATATGAAAAAGGAAATAACTTAATTATGGAAATTAGATCTATAAAGATAAATTGGAAGTAGTTTACCTATTTTAAGTCCATGGACATAGATAATGTACTAAAGATGTTTAGTGTTTGAGATATCTGATACTTGAGAAGTATTAAAGATATCCATTATTTTATATATGAGTTGATATTTCAGTTATGGATGATAATGATATTATTTTAGAAGTAAATCCTAATTAAGGTCTATTTTACTTAAGAACAATATCATTCAAAATTGGAAAGGTTCCAATGTAGCAATAGTTGCTAATTAAGCCATAAATAATTTTTCATTTAGTGAAAATGATTAATTGGATTAATAAGTTCTTTAGAGAAATTGATATAGTTCCTTGCATTGTTCAAAACAGTAAGGTATTGTAGAACAATAGAGCCATTGGGTATGTAAAAGGAGCAAAGGTCTCATAAAAAATCCAAAGATGTATTTACACAATTTTTCTTAATTATGATGTTAATTAAAATGAAAATGGTAAGATTTAAGTAAGTACTCATTATAGAGAATCTTATAGAATTCTCTCATTAAGCCATTGTCCCAACAATAATATAATGGTAATATGATGATATGGTATAAGATACTTAAACGATTGATTTAGTGTAAGTAGAAGGTTATTAGTTTATGCCCTAGAGCCAATCGATTGGTTGTAGTTTAGTGACAAAATAATTCATAGACATTCTTTATCTTATATATGTTTAGATGTATATGATAAAGTCTATGAGATAATTATACATTGCTAATAAAATTATAACGAGATTATAATTACGAGATTCATATTTTATTTATGTATTATACCTAAATTGTTCCTAGTCATTGTTTTATTAAGATTGGACATTAATAGAATATAAAAAGACTAAGACACATTATGTTTTTCCTTATAAAAAAAATAGTCGATCTCATAGGCTAAAGTATGGAGATACTTAAACAAATGTGTATTTGCTTATTAGAGAACAAGTTTATTGAACTGACCTTATAAAAGAAATCCATTTGGAACATTACTTGTATGTCTATAAAAATTCTCATTGTGGTGACTGTATAAGTGATCCTCTGACTTAAAGTCTCCAAAGTTATCTTGTATATGAATTGTTATGTTTTGATACTACTTACGACATATTATATTCATGAATAGTTTAGTCAGTAGTCATTGGATGTAGCATGAACTATATGAAAATAATTGAGTAATCAAGATAGGATTCATCACCCTAAAATAATTTGGGAGAATGTTAAGTTGTTTTCGATTATTACTTATTTGAGAAATCTTTTGTCAAGAGAGAATGACGTTTGTAAATAATTTACAAATGTCATTAATTAAATCAATAGCCAATGGTAGAGAACTAATGTAATTAGATTCAAAATAGAGTAGAAATTAATTTCATACTCTATATTTAATCACAATATTGTATGATGAACTAATTAAATTGTACGAAAAAACCATGCAAGGAAAGGTTAGCTAAAACTACTTTAACATTCCTAAATATTTGAGTGATCATGATGTGTTGTTAGAAACTAATCTTGATCTATGATTATAAATTGTTTAATTGGAGAATTAAATTAAATTAAAAGGAGTTTTAATCTATCAAATTCTAATCATAATCATTGTCAACATATTTGAAAACCTAATGGGTCTCACATAAAGAACGGGATGAAGAGAGCAAAAATATTTTAATCAAGTTAGACTTGATTATAAACTTTATGATTAAATGTGATGTATTTAATAAATAAGAATCAATATGAGATATTGGAACTTATTTGGGCAAAATTGGTATGTAATTATAATTATTTGTAATTCTAATTTTATAGTTTAATTAAAATTAGAATTTAATTTCAATTAAATTACTAAATGTCCAAAAATTACTATACATAAGCTTAAGCTCTAATGGTACTAGCATTTCTTGTTTAACCCTCTTTGTAAGAATCAAGAGTTATCTTATCTTGTTTTGTGGATATTGTTCACTTGTGTGGGTATGGTAGATGAGATGGACCAGTTTCAGAAATGGTTCGAAGGATACAATAAGATAAAGATCAAGCGTCAGAATAAGATACGAATTAAGATTCGTGCTCTATTATAATTTATAAGATTCATGCTCTATTATAATTTATGTGCTAATGGTTTTATAAAATTAAAGTGATTTTAGATTTTGAGAAGCCAAAATACGAAAAAAGTTTCATAGTTATTCTGCTACAGTCGAGATCAGATGTTGTCCCAATTTCCTAATAGAGTTTAGGTAAGGCCAACAAATTAAATTGAGTAAAATTGTTTTACTGTATATACTTTTGAATGTGACATTTTAGATAGTCATACTTGTTCAGACAATTTTTTGTGGTTAATGAACATTCTTTCTTTTTAACTAATGAGAATTTTGGTAATTAATGTTATGCTTTAGGAACAATAAGCATAATAGTTGTTTAAGAATTATTAGAGCGTGACAATTATTGTTTATTTATATAATTAAACTATTTTTGTATATTATAAATTATTTGTTAATAGAAAATAGTTAATAAAAATTATTTATAAATAATCATAAAAGCAATCATAATAATAAATTTAATGTTGATAGTTGAAAATAAAGGCTAATTAAATGTTGCCAGTTGAATATATGAAATCGAGCATAATTAGTTTAATTCGGACTTAGTTATAAAGTAATTTTTTTACATAACTTTCTTCAAAAAGGTCTATAACAAATTAAATTAAATATTATTTATAATAATCGTAAAAGCAAAATAAAAAATCATTCCCAATAATTTTCCTTCCTACTCAAAGCTTATGTGTCTGACTCTGACACGACACGTAAATTTTGCACTGATAGAAGCGCAGCGTGATTTTAAGAGAAAGTGAAGGATGAAAGGTAAGGTATAAGGCTCCATCTTGGTTAGAAGAGACAAAGAGGAAGAGATAAGACATAGACATGGCAGGTGAAAATGGTGCGGTGTGCGTTACTGGAGGTACAGGGTTCGTGGCGTCATGGCTGATCGAGGCTTCTCGAACATGGTTACTCGGTTAATACATTACCGAAAGAGCGATTGATGGGATGTTAGGTATATTAAAAGCATGCTTGAAATCCAAGACTATGATCTATGAAACGAGTTGTGTACACTTCTATAACTGTCGAACCGCTGAAGCAAAATAGCAAGTTTCAGAATTATCCGAAACTGCAATTTATCAATTAGTCATAATCCGCAATTTGAAACCTTTAATTCAAGTATTATATATGCATCAGTGTTTATTATGATTTATGAGAGACTCTCCTTATCTTCATTTATATAATTGAATTATTTTAAATAATTTTTATTTTTTGAAAAATTTGAGTGGCCTTTCTCTTCTTCAATGTCATGTCAACAGTGGTCCATGGAAAATTTCAACTTTGACTCGGAGGGTAGATCTGTTCCAACTTTTTTCATCCATTAAATAAACAGGAAAGAGAAAAAAAGAATAGATGAAAGTGGGTAGAGCAGAATAGGATATAAATCTATTTATAGGAACGGGCGATTTTTCCCTTTCAGAGATTAGTTGTTTGAGGATGTAACAAGTGCAGTAAAGAACATGAATTGACAGCAACTCCATTTTCAACTAGAGTTGGTGAAAATATTCAAAATGTCTTACTTTTTGACTTTGAGGAGGATTAATTATTATTACTTTTGTGTCAACGCTTAGGATAGGTGAAATTATCGTTGGACCACTCTTGACAAGACATTGAAGAAGAGAAAGGCCACTCAAATTTCTCAAATTTCTCAAGTGCCGTGCTCGTAAACATAGGCATACGATCTGTACGACATTTTTTTTTTTTTTGGAGAAAAAGATCTGTACCACCTGCTTGTTTTGACGTTATTTTGAGTTTCTTGACAAGACATTGAAGAAGAGAAAGGCCAGTCAAATTTTTCATGTGCCATCCTCGTAAACATAGGCATAAGATGTTTTCAACTTGTTTTGACATTATTTTGAGTTTATTTATAACTAAATAGGCTTTATTTTGGGACGAAAATAGAGTTATAACAGATTATATATTTGGTACAAAGATATGAACCCGTTAACATATCACGTTATTTAAAGAAAGTGAAGGATCAAATATAACTCACCGCGTCTGCTCTCCACCTTTGCTTAGAAGACACAACGAGGAAGATATAAGATACAGACATGGAAGGTGAAAAACGTAAGGTGTGTGTTACAGGAGGCACAGGGTTCATGGCGTCATGGCTGATCATGAGGCTTCTTGAGCATGGTTACTCGGTTCATACCACCATTAGACCCGACCCAGGTAAAGTTTTGATAACTTTTCTATCTCGGTGTGTTTTGAGTCGCGTGGAAGTGACGGAGCAGCTCACAAAAGAGACTTGAACTTTATATATGTTTTTTTATCCTACATGTTACGACCAGACCACAAAAGAGACTTGAACTTCCTGACAAGCTTACCGGGAGCGTCCGAGTGTTGAATTGTGTTGTTTCATGCAGCCTGCTGTCAAGGTGAAGAGGAAAGGAAGATTGAAGAAGAAGGCTCCCAGGTTCCTAAGGAAGCTAGAGATGATGATCTTGGGAATAATTCAGAAGTGCATGGATCAAAGGAATAGAATTCGGATGATTGAAGATCAAAGCAATAGGACTAAAGAAAAAACTGAAACAAGTTGGAATGGAAAGCTGAAAGATGAAGAACCAGAATATGAGAAGCAAATGTAGAGTTGGAATTTTCTGATCAGTTGAAAGAAAACCTGAAGGAGAATTAGAGAGTTTCAATGAAATTATGAAGAAATCTTGCAAAACCAATGAAGCAGAAGAATTCAGAACCAGAAATGTCAATTGCCATTAAAATTGATCAAGCTAGCTCAATTCGTACTCCATGCAACTTGTGGTCCCAGCAATATCAGATTTTTTTCTTTTCTGCTATCTTAATACCAATAGTTGATACATTGTCAGTTTTTGTTACACTTTCAGACAGCACAATCGTTTTTGTTTTTTTGTTGAACCAATTAGAGCAAGAAACATGTCAAAATCTTGCTCCTCAAGTCATCTTTTGTTTCTATTTTCAGCCATTGGATGTAAGGTAGCATGGAAAAAACATGTAAGAGCTGATATGAAAAGCTTAGTTTTTACATTTTCTTGTATGAGACGCAGATATATGAAAAAAATTGTTCTTCATCTTTGATGTGTGAAAAAATTGTTGTTTTGCTTATCTTGAGTTGATTTGGAGGTGTGTTGTAGTTGTAATGTTCAGAGTTGGATAAACAGACATTGATTCTGAAAAATCCATTTTTGAGTGTTAGAAGAAACCTTACTATATCTGAAACCATTCACCAAAACTCTTGAGAGAATCTTACATTGCTTTTGAGAGAGAACATTCTTTACAAAATACAGGAACTACAACAATAAAAAAAAAAACAGAATCTTGGTCTTCTGAAATTTTACTCTTTCCTAGAGCTGAAGCATAAAACCCAGTAGCAGTTGAAGAAAAGTTTCGACCACCTAACTTTTGAGGTTGTGGTTTAAGTGAAGAAGTAGGCGCAATCTACAACCAACAAGATTCTGCAAGGTTCACATAACCTGAACTGAATCAAATCCATGGTAGGTATGAATTTTCCTGTAATGAACTTGCAAAGTGTACAGGCAAATGTATCAGTCTTAATTGGTGAAAACTACAAAGCTTGGGCTCTTAGAGTAGAGGATTGTCTCAGAATTTGTGAATGTTGGGATGTAGTAAATGAAGGAGTAATTGATGTTAAGGAAACAACAGATTTGACAGAGCAACAATTAACAAGAATTAGGCAGGACAGAGATAAGGACTTCAAAGCTCTTATCTTTTTAAGGTCAGTGGTTAGTGAGACAATATTACTGAGACATGCAAGTTGCAAAAGTGCTAAAGAGCTGTGGGATACACTGAAGCTGGAGTATGTAGGCTCAGCTCAATCACTGAGATTGAAAAAACAGGCAGTAATGAGAAATTTTGAAAATTTTTTGATGAGAGATGAAGAGAATGTGGTAGTAGCAAAATCTAGATCTATGGGTTTAGTGCAACAGCTGAAGGAGTTTGGTGAAAATACTAACACTGAGAGATTAGTTGACAAGTTTATGAGCAGATTGCCCTTGAGATTTGAAGCTAGTATAGTACTTGTGGAGTGACAATTCAGCAATGATCCAGATTCAGTGACATTGGAGTAAGTTTTTAATGTGCTGGAAATGCATGAGGAAAGGTATGAGATTACAAGAGAAGGAGAGGAGTACGCTTTGAAGGCAGAATGTTTCAAAGTACTAGAAAACCCACCAATCCACACCCAAACACAAAATCTGAATCAAAACCTCCTTGAACCAAACGCAGTGTAACCACAGAACCTTTAACACTCACAAAACCAACCACAAAACACCCAATAAAATCCCTACCAGATGACATCGTATCCTTAAAACCAATCCTACCAAAGCCAAATACAGTAACAGATGCCTCAAGTGTATCCTCAAACACAATTCTCTCAGCAATTGCCTTATGTGGACCATCCACAAAATTTCCAAAACACCAACCAATATTCTGGAAACAACTCTAACCGAATGCAAAGTGGACCTAGAACTTCAAGATGGGGAATGTTTCCAAATTACAAATTCTGTGGGAAGAGCAATCATACTGCTGAAGAATGTTTTTGGAATGAGAATGTAGATTGTATTCATTGCAGAAAAAGGGGACATTCGAAGAGAGTATGCTATGAAAAGTGGATGAAAGAGCAAAAAAATCCTCAAAGTCTCATTTTTGGAAAACCACCACCAATACATCCTTTACAAAGACAAAACACTTCATCAAACTAAATGTCAATTCAAACACAACCTTACCAAAACATTCCTGGATCACAAGTTTACTAAGCACATTATGTAGCGAATTTTGAAAATGCACCATATCCACAACATTACACTTCTCAACCTTTGTTATCTCAAACCTATTCACCTCAACCTCAAACAACTCAGTCATATGCATCTCAACCTGTTGGATCCCGCTTTTAGGATTTTTTATTTTATTTTATGTTAATTATTTTTATTAGATTATCAAGCATGGAAATAAATTAAAATGTATGAAGTTGAAATTTTTGGAGTTTAATATGGTATATTATGGATTTTGGTAAGGTGGTATAAAGTAAAAGAAGGAGTTAGTAGGAATTTCATGAATAAGGAAGGGCAACAATTGGAAACTTAAAAAGTTGTCTTAAGATAATAAGACAAAAGAAGAGAGGAGTCGTGAGTGTTAAAGAAGAAAAGGAGTAGAACATCGTAGAAGAACCTAGAAGGGGAGAAGGAGACACCGAAGCGAGAAGAAAGAAAAAGAGAAAGAAGAAGAAGGAAAAGCTTAGGTGAGTGCTTTGTCTAGTTTTTTTGTTTTTGTTTTGATAGATTAAGGAAGTAGAAAAAGCAGGTTATATATGAAGATGAAGAAGAAGAAAGAAAGAAAGAAGAAGTATAAAAGGATGGTGTTTTCTTCAGATTTGCATAGATCTTAGTTTTTCTAGCTAGAGAGAATCAAGAATAAATCAAGCTAAAGTGTATTTATGGATAGCATGTAGCTTCATGCATATGTGTTGATGAAATGAAAATATGTTTGTTTTAGGTAATCAAGAATATCGACAACAAGAGCAAGGAGAAGACCAAGCTTGATTTTGGAAAAATATTGAGTTTAATAGGTGAGTAATATATTTATGGTTTTATGATGATGAGCTAATATTTATGTTTATGTATGATAACTATGCTTGTTTATTTTTCTGTGAACATATGTCATGTTGTTTGGTGAAGATTTTGTTACTTTGTATGGATGAAAAACAAAGAATTTTAAGAATCATGGAAGCATGAACGTATTCGGAAATGCATGAACTTTGCAAAATCTGTTATGTGGGCGACAGAGAATCCGTTTCGTTAGTCACGTGCATGTTGACCTATAGCCTTTTCCCGGCTGCCCGCTTGTGGCCACGAGATCCTAAGAAATTGGACTCGTTTCGTTCCACGGTGTAAACTTCGATTTTGCAGTTTTGTTTCACAGAACTCTCGAGCCATTGTGTTGTACATTGCATCTTGGATATGTCAAGTTATGAAGAAAATTTGTGTGTTATGTTTAAGGATAGTTTTCAGCCAATATGTTCTATGTGATGAAGTGTGTAATGTGAATATATGTTGTGTATGGTTCATTATCACTGGCTATAAATATGTTAGCCATTGAGCTGTGTAGCTCAACCCTCTTTTCCTTCCCTCCTCAGGTGCAAACCAAGATGAAAATGACCCCTGCAAGGCATCGAAATCTCCTCATTAGTTAAAGACACTTGGACTAAGTCAGTCCTGTATTAGCTCATTTGGCATATCACCATAGAACATTTTGTGTTTTGAATTAAGACGATGTGTAATATGTTTTGTAATCACTCTGACAGTGTTTTAAATTAGATATAATGAAATTTAATTCTTTAGTATGATTCTATTATTTGAAAGATTTGGATAATGATATGTGTAAGTGCAAGTTTAGTTGGATGAAATAGGCCAACTGTTGTTAGTCTTAGAATAGCACGTTAGATTTGGGAGGTTGCGAGTGAAAAACACAGACGAAAGGATTCGTCTGAGATGATGTCACAACACAGAGGCAAGGAGGAATAGAACGGAGAAGTATCCTCTGTGATGACGTCACAACACAGAGGCAAGGAGGAATAGAACGGAGAAGTATCCTCTGTGATAACATCACAACACAGAGGCAAGGAGGAATAGAACGGAGAAGTATCCTCTGTGATGACGTCACAACACAGAGGCAAGGAGGAATAAAAAGGAGAAGTATCCTCTGTGCTGACGTCAGAACACAGAGGAAAGGATGAATGAAGAGTAGAAGTATCGTCTGTGATGACGTCAGAATACAGAGGACACGTCATCACATAGAAGATAGAATATAGAGGAAAGGATGAGTAGAGAGTAGAAGTATCATCTGTGATGACGAAAGAACACAGAGGACACGTCATCACACAGAGGATAGAACACAAAGGATAGATCATAGGCCAAGGATAACAAGAAGAAGTTAAGAGGTTATGTTGGTTGAAGGATTCGTCTGTGTAATTATACACATACTTCCTCTGTGTTACTGTTCACATACTTTGTCTGTGTTACGGTTCACGCTATCGTCTGGGTTACTGTTTATGGTTATCTTCTGTCCTCTTTTTGACCACTTAGAAGTTATAATTGGCCTTCGAGGTCTTCATGAAAGTTGTAGTTCTAGAAATCCTCTATCAAACTATCTAAAGAAACCCTAAATTGGATGTCTATAGAAAACGTTATTCCGACAGCCCCGAAGCATGTATATATGTAAAGTGGGGACTCACCAACGCTGTTCCTTAAGGTATTCAGGTTGAAATGGATAAATGGATAGTCGAAGAGAGGAACTGAACTAAAAGGAGAGTTGTTGACGGCAAGTATGGGTGATGAATGTGTGTTATTAGTATGCGACCGTTAGGGTTTTAGAGTAAGAAGATAAACTGATAATGGTCAAGGTGATGGAAATACGTTCACGTATTGAGATATTATGCATGCGAGTTGGACTCCGAAAATGGGGTCCAACACAACTAACCTTCACACATCAAATGCCTTACCAACCTATAAACACACAAGCATCAAGCCAACAACCCCAAATTACATATTCTGTTAACAATCCCTTATCTCAACCAAAATCTAAAAACTGTCCCAACTTCCTAGGTAACCTACAAAACATCGCAAACACTCAACCTGGATCATCACAAACTAGTAAACCACCAGAAAAAACCAGTTACTGAGGAGAGTGTATTTGTGGTAGAAGCTTGTCACAAAACCATGAAAAGTGATTCTATTGTTGAAACTGTTACAGCTGAAGCAAAGGATGAGAAAGGAAGTGAGTGGCTAGTAGACAGTGGGTGTTCCAACCACATGACAAAAAGAAGAGAAGCATTTGTTAAGAAGGACACCAGTATAAATACAGTGGTAAAGATTGGAAATGGAGAAATCATACCTGTATCTTAGAAGGGTGCTATGGAATTAGCTACAAGGGCTGGAAATACAACACTTGAGGAAGTGTATTATATTCTAGAACTTGATCAAAATTTGATAAGTGTTGGTCAACTTTTGGAAAAGAAGTACAAAGTTTACTTTGAAGATGAAATGTGCAGGATTTTTAATGAACAAGGTGAGCTGGTGCATAAAATTCCAATGATGAACAGAGTTTTCAAGATTAAAATGACATAAGTGGATGGAGCATTTCCTGCTATACCAGTGACAGAATTGACTCAATTAAAGCATAGAAGGTATGGACATGCAAACTTGGATTATATTATTACATGCAAAGAAAAGAGTTAGTTCATGGAATGCCACTATTAAGCAGCAAGTTGAAAACAGTGTGTGAACCTTATGTAAAGGGAAAAAGCCATGTTTTACCTTTTCCAGCTAGTGATTGGAGAGCTACTAAGAAGTTACAGCTGGTGCATACGGATGTTTGTGGATGTATAGATACACCATCAGCTGGAGGAAACATATATTATGTGGAATTTATTAATGATGTGTCTAGATATGCGTGGATTTATTTCATCAAAAGTAAAGATCAAGTGTTTGGTTTCTTTAAAGTATGGAGAGCAGAAGTTGGGAGCCAATGTGGAAAGAAAGTGAGCTGTTTAAGAAGTGACAAAAGAGGAGAGTACATTTCGAATGAAATGAGTAATTACTTTAAACAGGAAGGCATTTTTCATCAATTTTCAGTCGCATATTCACCACAACATAATGGAGTTTCAGAAAGAAAAAATAGAACTATTATGGAGATGGAAAAGTCAATGATATTTGGAATGAATGTACCTATAAGATTTTGGCCAGAAGCTTATTTCACTGCAGTCTATTTACATAACAGATTGAAGACTAGAGCATTGAAGGAGAAAACTCCTTTCGAATTCTTGTTTGGTATTAAACCAAAGGTGCATCATTTGAGAGTGTTTGGATGCATAGCTTACATGCATGGTCTAGATGCTAAGAGAACAAAGCTAAATGAGAAAGTAGTCAAGGGAGTTATGATGGGATATAGTACAGAATCTAAGGGATACAGAATTTATAATCCAGAAACTCAGAAGATGTTTGTGTCTAGCGATGTAAAGTTTGAAGAAAGTGAAGGATGGAAGTGGGGAGAGCCTATTGTCAGAAATCCAGGAGGAGATGGAATTAAAATCCCATTATTTGAACCAATTGTAGATGAGATTATAGAAGAGGATGCATTTCAGGAGATGGCAGATGCAGACAACTTAAATAATACAGAAGCTAAAATACCTCAGGAGGAGACATCTCAGCCAGAACTAAAGAATTCAAACCTCACTGGAGGTGATGGAATTCAAGAGGAGCTATCACCTAGCTCTGAAAATGATGAATTGAACTCAGAGTCTCAGGAGGAGACCTCTAGCTCTGACAGTGCTTATAAAGAGAGGGATCTGGCCTTAATTTATAATGAAACTAACCCTTTATTTGATTTCAGGTATAAGGAAGAAGCAGATGAGGCACTCATGGTTTCTGAATATGCCATGTCTGCAGGAACCGAGCCAAAAAGTTACAATCAGGCAATCACACAAGGAGTGTGGCAAGGTCTAATGGATGAGGAGATAAAGGCCATAGAAGAAAATGGAACCTGGTTGTTGGTTGATCTACCTAATCCAGAAACCAAAGTTGTGGACTTAAAGTAGATTTACAAGACAAAACTGAATTCTAATAGGTCTGTCAATAAGTACAAGGCTAGATTGGTTGTAAGAGGGTATAAGTAGGAATATGGAGTGGATTATACTAAAACCTATGCACCGGTAACAAGGTTAGATACAATGAGTGTAGCACCCCACTCCCGCAAGACCCAAACCCAACATCGATGGGTGATGTCCGAACTCGTGTCCCGCAAAGGTGGAGTGCTAAAGCACTCAATCACTCAGAAAATCGGTATAAATATATATTTTTTTAAACCACAAACATGATACGCAAAAACAATCCATAACCAAATCGGGCCCAATTTATTTCATAACCATTCTGAATCAACACAATTGTTTACAATAGCCATTTGGCCCCTTTCACATT
>JANQBM010000009.1:26905926-26916455 GCA_025594535.1 Erythroxylum domingense | reverse complement strand
TTAATTATTTAAATTAAAAGTTGGATTTATAGATTAATTTTTATAATGAATTGAATATAAAATTTAAATGAGGTTTATTTTACGAGTTGAATTAGTTTTAAACTTAAATTTTAATAATTAAATTTAATTAAACTCACCTCATTTACAACCTAATCATCAGAAGTGTTCAATGGGTGACAAAAAGAGGCATAATTATCCAGTGAATTTTTACTAAATCGAGCTGGCCGTTAAGGAGTAATCAACTACATTAGACCGGAAGATAAAATCAAACGCACGTTCCCACGCCAATCTTCCACTGCCACGCATGACGGAAAGCACCATCCATGATCCATGCACTAGCCCCACTACCATTGTTAAATCCCCACATTTATGCAACCCACCGTCGAGGTTGGTTGGTTGGTTTCTTTGAATTTGTGCGTGGTTTGGGATTTGATTGGACAAGACAAGAGATTATCTGAACAGAGGATTCGAAGTTATTAATTTTAAATTATTTTAGGGCAAAGAGATCCACATTTTTATAGTTTAAATAATTTTAGAAAAATCTCTTAATTTTTAAAAAAATTTAAAAAATTCTTTTAATTTTTTAGTTTTCAAAAAAAATTCCTTTTTTAAATTTTGGTTAAAAATAATAATGTAATATTTAAAATATAAATATTAGAACTAATTCAATTCTTAAACTCATTTTGAACTAATTAAATTGACTTAAATTGGTAATTTAAAATCATTATGACAATTTATTAATTTACTTTGAATTTAATTTGATAAGTTTAATTTTAAAAAATATATTAAATTGTCATATAAATAATATTTAATTAGTTTATATTTAATTTTCACATATATTTTGTCGTTATTTTTTTTCTTTTAGAAAACTAAGAACTATAATTTTAAAGATTATTTTAATTTTTTAAGTTTACCTTTTATTTTAATTAAAAACCTAATTAAAAATTAAAAACAAAATAAATATAATTAAAACTTAAATTTCAATTTTATTCTGTTTAAAGTAATTTGTATTATTGTTAATTCAATTTTTTGTAATTTACATTTATTTATCTTATTCTTAAATTTTAAAAAATATCAAATGCTTACATTATTTTCACAATTTTCTATAGGTTTATCAATAAATAGAAGACTCTAATGTCTTGTTTTCAATGATTTACCCGAGACTTACTTTATTATCTATTTCAAATAGCGTTTAAAATTAGTCACTGTTACTTAGTTCTGACATAGAGTACATAATTACTTCTGACATCAGAGTGCAAATGGTAAACAACACACATGAGAAAACTATGATTTTAAGTAAAATAATATGAACTTTATAATATATCGTTTTGTATTAAAAAAAATTTTAAAATATTTTAATAAATATATAATTATGTGGCGTAGATGATTAATTGTTTTTATTTAAACAAACGATATAAAACTCTTTTATAATTTAAAAATTCTTTTAAATTAGTGAAAAATATTTCTTTTCCGTTTTTAAATTTTTTTAAAAATTGTTCTCATAAAATTTAATTAAAAATAATAATAAAATACATGTAATATAAATATTATATATGAATAAATTATAACGAATCAACTAAGCTCTTAAACTAAAACCAAACTCATTAAATCTGATCGAAACTAATAATTTATTATAATTATTAATTAATTTTAAATTAAGTTAGTTCAGTTTAAATTTAAAAAATGAATTAATTAACATATCAGTATGATTAATTCACATATAATATTAATATATTTTATCATTATTTTTAATTAAAATATAAAATATGAGTTATTTTATAAAACTAAAAAATAGACAACCTTGAAATTGTAAAAATTTAGATTTTTTAAAAATTAAAAAGAGATGTAAAATTTAGACAATGCAGAATTGATTATTCTTGTCTTTTATAATGTCTAGTGTATTTAATATAAGAAAGTAAAATACGGTTAAAAGGTCATGGGTGTGGCCCAGCAACCTGCGACCGTCTCTGTCTCTTGCGAGCCCCTCAAGAACAGTGGGGTCCAATGTCCATCATTACTGTGTTTAAACTTCGAATCACCGAAGCGAACATATACACCCCCAAAATAAACTACCAATTAAAACTCTCTCATTTTCTCTTCTCTTCTTCTCTCTAGTCTCAACCCCTACTTTCTCTGTAATGTCCTTTTGAGACATAATTTCAAACATATCTAGTGGAAGTTATAAAAACTTATTAGAGAGCGAGTGAGAAGCGCGAAGCTATGGCATCAAATGCCTACAGAAATGGTACTCCAAAGCCCGCGCTCAAGCCTCTCACAGCAAATTTCAGATCATCATCTTCCAAATCCAGGGTTATTCCTTCTCACGTGACGGGATCTGCTCATCGCCGGAGCAGCACCGGCTCGTTTGGCCCCAGCGGCCCTGGAGACGATGGAGGTTGTTTGCTTTCACTCCCTACTTGTGGTAGCTGGTTTCGACTTTTTCTTTTCGGTCACTGACTTGTGTTGTATGGCTTTGTCTCAATGCTTGTGGATAGTTCCGGGAAGGGTTCGAGTTGCGGTGAGACTTCGGCCTCGAAATGCGGAGGAGTTAATGGCTGATGCTGATTTTGCTGATTGTGTTGAATTACAACCAGAGGTAGTCTCTGGTTTCTCTCTTTTTTTTTAAACTTTTTATTACGATTTGTGTGTACATTTTGATTTAGTTATTACGCCATTTTGGTTACTATTCCTCAGCTGAAGAGGTTGAAACTTAGAAAGAACAATTGGGATGCGGACACTTACGAATTCGATGACGTGCTTACTGAATTCGCCTCGCAGAAGCGCGTATATGAAGTTGTTGCGAAGCCTGTTGTGGAGGTCTTGATTATTCTGTTTCATTTGCGCTTCAGTGAATGATTCAATGTAAAGTAGCGGAGGAGCTTACTTGTAAATTATGTTGATTTTGTAGAGTGTTCTTGATGGTTACAATGGGACTGTTATGGCTTATGGTCAAACCGGTACAGGCAAAACTTTTACTCTTGGACACCTTGGCTATGATGATACGTCTGCTCGTGGAATCATGGTCCGTGCAATGGAGGATATTTTGGCTGATGTTTGTCCAGAGACTGATTCTGTTTCAGTCTCGTATTTGCAGGTTGTTTGGCTCTAGTGCTTAAAAGTTGATTGTACTGTTGTATGTCGTCTTTCATTTTTTGTTTTGGTATTGACTTCTAGCAACTAGCCAAATGGAATCCACCACATTGTTTGGGTTTCTTTCTTATGTCTTTCCTAATGTTAGTGGTTTAATGGAATATTCTAGCTTTACATGGAGACTATCCAAGACCTGCTTGATCCTACAAATGATAATATTCCCATTGTGGAAGACCCTAAAACTGGTGATGTTTCTCTACCTGGTGCAACTCTTATAGAAGTAAGGGATCATATGAGCTTTTTGGAGCTGTTAAGGTTAGGAGAAACCCATAGAATTGCTGCTAATACAAAGTTGAATACTGAGTCTTCTCGTAGTCATGCTATTTTGATGGTTAGTACCTTTCTGCTGTCTCTCACTCTATTTGGTAACATGTCTTTCTTTTCTTTGGAAGTCTCACTTATATTGACATATACTACTGCAGATTCATGTTAAGAGGTCAGTTTCGGGGCAAGAAGATGTTGTTTCAAATGGCATTGAGAACTCTTCTCACTTGGTGAAACCTTTGAGGCCACTTGTTCGGAGAAGTAAGTTGGTTCTCGTTGATCTTGCAGGTTCAGAACGGATTCACAAGTCAGGTTTGTATTGGATGTATAACTGTCTTAAGCTTATGTTGTCTCTATATAGCTTATCTTTGATATTTGTGACCTTAATTGCGAGTGTTTTCCTGATGAAAAGGGATAGCGATCACTGTGGCTGTAATACAATCTTCAATTATTTACGTACTTGTTCATTTTTGCTTCAAATTCTTTGATCCCCATGTTTAGAAATATGAGCACTTGATATGACTCTTGACACTCATAGCTTTAATGGTTCTTTGGGAGCTACCATTCCATGCATGTGAAATCATCCTTTTGTTTTTTACAGGAAGCGAGGGGCATATGTTAGAGGAAGCAAAGTCTATAAATCTATCACTTAGTGCACTAGGGAAGTGCATAAATGCACTGGCAGAGAATAGTCCTCATGTTCCAGTTCGTGATTCAAAACTTACAAGATTGCTTAAAGATTCATTTGGAGGTGAGATGCCTTTCATGGAACTTTGAGATGTTTAGTGTATAAATGAAGGTATAATAAGCACTATGACAAGTTTATGTTTTACATCTAATGGCTTTAGCATTTTATCATATTTCAGGTTCGGCGAGAACATCATTAGTTGTGACTATAGGCCCTTCACCACGTCATAGAGGAGAGACCTGCAGTACTATATTGTTTGGACAACGGGTAAGAGTTTAAAGGATTTGATGTATCTAGATCATCTATGGTACCCTAAATAATTCCAGTTCGTTTAACATCCAAACTTTTATGCCTATAAATCTTCAGCTGCCTGAATTCATTTGCTAATTTTCCTTGCATCCCGATACTTGATGATTTTTATAATATGCAATAAGATTACTATTTCTGCAGTTTCTTGTTGTCTACTTATACCGGTTTTAAGATTAACCAGCTTGTGGTTGTTTTGCAACATCATTTTTCTGTAGGCTATGAAGGTTGAGAATATGTTAAAAATAAAGGAAGAATTTGATTATAAAAGTTTGTCTCGAAAGCTTGAAATACAAGTTGACAAGCTCATTGCTGAAAATGAAAGACAGCAGAAAGCTTTTGATGACGAAGTTGAAAGAATGAACCAAGAAGCACAATGTCGAATTTCTGAAGTGGAAAGAAACTTTGCAGAAGCCTTAGAGGTTAATACACTACTTTCACACCCCTGCATTTTTCATTAAAATTTTGTTAATTACTTTTTGGTGGCCACTGATTCTTTTTACATCAAATAAGTTATAATTGTTCAAACTTTTGCAAATGACATATCTCGGTTCACCACTCATTTAACCTTGGCAAGTGCATGAAGAAACAAAAGTGGAATGAGTTGACATTTTTTAGTTGGGAAACTTTTTCACTGAAACCTAATATTTGTTTTTTACATGGAAATGTATCCAATTTGAGATTTTTGCTGTTTCTGCAGAAGGAAAAAATAAATTGCCAGATGGAGTATATGGAGTCAGTTAAGAAACTAGAAGAAAAAATGACGATGAATAAGCATGATGGCTTCATCAGTAAACATAATGGAGAGGTACTCTATCTATAACTGATATTTTTTTGAGGTCTTCAAATTGTTGAGGTATCTTTGCTGGTTAGGCTGATCAATCTGGACAGTTTTGAGATGATAATGTATTGCTCCTATCAACTCTAGCTAGGATTCTTCTGTTGCATCTTGCCTTGGTATAAGTTTGTTTTTCACTCAGGACATATATGGCAAATGTTAGGCATAACTTGAATCCTTTGCATGCATCTTGCGTGCAACTTTTACGCACCGTAAAAACAATCGTGATGTGTTTCACTGGTAAACATGTTTCCATTATGTGCTATCGTCATCATTGTATATCAGGTCTCCTTGTGCTTTACTTTGAGATTAGTTTAAACTTGATAACTATTGTTCCTCCACTTGTTCCATCTCCTGTTATTTTCAGAAGTTGGGGGTTTCTGTGAGTGAGGACATTGCTGAGTTAAAGAGGTTGCTTCAAAATGAACTTCAGTTAAGAAAGCAAGCTGAAGAGGAGGCCAACAAGCTCAAGAGTCAATTAGATCAATTTTTGCAGTCTGCAGTATGTGTTATGTGGATTACAATACTTTACTATCTCTATACTGCTTCTATATGATTCCAAGCTTTTCTTCCTTCCCTCCCTACTTATATAAGAAGATAAATGAGTTTTGAATTTGTTAAATATAAGGGGTTATTTCATTCACTAGGCAGGTGGTGATGCCGAGGTTATAAAACTGCACAAGAAACTGGAGGATGATGCCAATGAAAAGAAGAAAATGGAAGAAGAAATTATGATTTTGAAAAGTCAGTTATTGCACTTGAATCTTGAAGCTGATGAGGTAATTTTATTCAGATAGATGCTCTTCTTACTTTAAGCCTGTAATTATTTGGTTTTAATACTAGCTGAAATGCTCTCAAATAACTGTTTACATTAACATCAGTGGTTTTGAGAAATAAGATGAAGCAGATCTGTCCCTTCTTCAATGTGTATTTTTTGAAATTCTAGCCCTGTTGACGTCATTTTTATGTTTGCAGACAAGAAGGTATATTGAAAGAGGCAGATCTGGAAATGGCTTCACTTCCTTAGATTCCCTCATGTCTCAATATAAGCATTCCCAGTTTAGTGAATCCACCAATGGACACAAGCCACCAATGGCCTCTCTTTTTGAGCAAGGTAAACAAATTTTGTGCATGGAGTTGTATGATAACTGAGATCCAATTCATGTGTTTCTTGTATAATTTTTTCATAAAATTATTTGACAGTTGGACTACAAAAGGTTTTGCAACTGCTTGAGTCTGAAGATGCCAATGTCAGAATCCATGCAGTAAAAGTGGTGGCTAACTTAGCTGCTGAAGGTCAGTAGTGCATTTTTCACCTTTCATTTCTCCTGTCAATTCTGCTCTCAAGTTACTATGCCAACCTAAAGCGTTGATCTCAATTACATCTTTTACCTGGGGCCTTTTCTATAAGTTAAACTGCAGCCAATTAGTAGGAAATATAGTTCCAAATATACTATTTAATACTGCTTATGTGGATGGGCTTTCTCCCCTGAGTACTTGCTCATAAAGTAAGGGAAGCCAGATTCCTGTTTGAGATAGAATACAGAAGATTTGTTTCCCAAAGGCCAACCGCTTTCCATAATTTGAGAAAAAGATAACGTTACAATGTGCTACTCTATTACTTTATGATGTCACACCTAATATGTAGTCACAAATTTCCTAAACAGAAGCAAATCAGGAACAAATTGTTGAGGCTGGTGGTCTTACATCTTTGCTGATGCTTCTGAGAAGCTACGAGGATGAAACTGTTCGCAGAGTAGCAGCTGGTGCAATTGCCAACCTTGCAATGAATGGTAATTGCAAAAATTTTTCATCTTTGAGTGTTCTGGAGTCCTGGTTTGTTTAGGATCTTAACACCATGTGGTTTCTAAAATCTTTTATGTTCCTACTTTCGTCTCTTTCAGAAGCTAATCAAGAACTCATAATGGCTCAAGGGGGAATTAGTTTGTTGTCTATGACAGCAGCTGATGCTGAAGATCCTCAAACACTACGGATGGTTGCTGGAGCTATTGCAAATCTATGTGGGAATGGTATCGTGATCCTCCTGTTCATCACTTCTCTTGCTTTATGTTTTTGTTCCTGTAGCAAAATATAGGAGAAGATTTACTTATTACTCCAAAGAAATTTTGTATGGATTGCATATTTTTAGTATTTAATCATCAGTAGCATGTTGTTCTAATGTCTGAAGGCTCTTGACAGCTTATGAACTAGAGACTAACTTTTATTCTGCGTCCATAACTTCTGCTGAGTGTGGCTTTTTAACTAATCTTAGGTATGCATATATTTTGAACTTCTATTGCAGATAAGCTACAAGCAAAGCTGAGGTCTGAAGGCGGTATAAAAGCATTGCTAGGAATCGTGAGGTGTGGGCATCCTGATGTTCTTTCCCAAGTTGCACGTGGTATTGCAAACTTTGCAAAATGTGAATCACGTGCATCGACAAAAGGTATGGCCTTTTCGTAACATGTGAAATAGAGATTTATCCCCCTCCCCAGACTCACAAATCACTTTTTCTTTCCCCTTCTTTAATCTCTAGATTTTGTTTGTTGCCCTTGATTTTTTACAATTTGGGTATTTGAAAATTATGGATGATCATTGATGATCCTAGTCATAAATTGAGCAAATTACTGTATATTTGTCTACCTGAAAGATTCAGGTCAAACGGCTCACTAGTGCACAGCAGTTAGTTTCTTTCAAGCATGTTTGATTGTCTGAGACAGAGAGATGTTTTTCATGCCCCACAGGAATAAAAAGTGGCAGATCTTTACTTATAGAGGATGGTGCGCTTCCATGGATTGTACAAAATGCCAACAATGAAGCTGCACCTATAAGGCGCCATATCGAACTTGCACTTTGTCACTTGGCACAGCACGGTAAGTGCAACTCCTCTTTTATTCGTTGAAGATCTTTTATCAATGCATGTTACTCAAAGAACCGGAACCCGAAAATTTCAGAAGTAAACACAAAAGACATGATTAGTGGAGGTGCACTTTGGGAGCTTGTGCGGATCTCCCGGGATTGTTCGAGAGAAGACATTAGAAATCTTGCTCGCAAGACCCTGAATTCTAGCTTAACATTTAGGGCTGAAATGCGGCGATTACGGATAGAATGTTAACTGTACAAATGTGAAATCCGGCATCTACAATTCATAGGCGCCGCTTGAATGATAGGGTCTTGTGTACAGATCGATAATGAGTATCATACCTTATTCTTTATTAGCTCAAATCCTCGTGCTGTTTTTATGTAAAGTTGCGAGTCCCGGTTGTAGTCTGTGTTCTATGTAGCAGCAGGCATGAGCCTATGAACCAATGTAGCCTACATGGAATCAGAAACATATACAGAGGTCATGCCTTTGAGAACCAGAGTTTTGTAATTGGGACTCTGTCGCATCAGTTGGCGACTTCCTAAATCCACCTTTCAAAATAGATTTGTTTGTATCAGCAAGGAATCCATCTTCGATCTTGTCTTTCAAATGGTGTACATCCATGACTTTGTTTCAGGTTTCAGGCAAAACTTCATATGTAGGGAAGTCCCTAATAAACAAAATTTTGTTGTAGTCGAAAGCTCAATAGTATTTGTAAGATGCCTAAGCCCAAGAGAAACATGGCTCAGTGGAACATTTAGGTGTGTTAGGGACTTTGCTTCTCTCTGTAAGTGTTCGATAGGGAGGATCAACTCAAATTATGACACCTTATGACACAGGTTTGATACTGGTCTTTTTAGTCACTAAATGGTTCAAACCTAGTACAAGGATGGTTTGGTTAACTAGTTTAGACTTGATTCTTCGTTTGATAAAACATAGTTATTTTGATCTGAACGGTCTGATCAGAGTGGTTTTTAGGCCCTAAAATCTTCTGTGCTCGTAACTCTGTGTCAACTCTGTTTTAGACAATCCTATCTTCGCAAAAGTATAAGACCTAGAGAAATATGTGGATGAGATTTTCCAAAACAAGATTGGCACAGAATTATGAGCACAGAAGATTTGATCTCGGTTTTCAGAAGTTCCATCTGGAAGTAACTCAAAATTTAATTAATTTGAACTTTCTTCAAATGATAACCTTAGATATGGGAGAGAGGGTATAAATAAGTATTCAGTAAGACAACACGAAGCTTCATTTTTCCTATGCATAAAACGAAATTTCCGGTCATCTGAAGCGTGATATAAAAATCAGCATTCACGACAATTCAGGTAATAAAATGTTAACGATTTTACAATATCTCGCTATTACATATAAGAGCAGTTTTGACTGAATGATCTTTATTTTCTTTCTTTTACGGGTGTATGTTACGAAGAGATCTTCTGTTTCGGTTAACCTGTTCTTATTCTGTTTTATTAAATTTCATCAACACATTCATACAAGATCTATACAAATGTGTGGATAAAATGAAACAAAACAGAGTTGGCACATTTCAAACGGAACAGAAGATCTCGTTCCTGCCTTATACGGTTCACCGCTGTTCAAAAGCTTACTGCATTTTCAGTGCTACGAGTGCTAATAAGATCTGAAGCGACTTAATGCTATCATAATCAAATTGAAAGAATCCTTAAAAGCCTAGTATTCAGTGAATACCTGCAACAAAAAAAGTTCTACTGGGACAGGTTTAAAAGGACCCGACCACAAAAATCCTAAAGCATATTTTAGATATGAAAAGGGTCCATTTTAAAGTTTGATATTCATTTGGAGTAACAACTGACGAATTGCGAGTACTATGTTGAAAAGTCATCATTTGATGAGCGTTTGTGGGATACCCAGAGGAAGAAAGAAGGTGGTGGTGGTGGGAGGCCATCTTGCAACTTGTGGGTTCGACCCTCATTATTTTGGATTCACTTAAAATATTTATGGTAAAAAAAATGTAGATGTTCTTTGTAATTTAAAAAATATTATTTTCAAAAAATTTTAAAATATTATTTTTTAAACCCTAAAATGTTTTATTTTTAAAAAAATCTTTATCTTAAACTTCAGTTAAAAATAATAAAAATTATAAATAATACAAACTTTATATAAGGAGTGGAGAGCAACTTACATGATGATCTAGGTTGCGTTTGGATTTATAGTGTGCTAGGTATAAGTACTTATTCAACGCAGTTTTCAAACGCAGTCACATGTTTCGATCTGTGGTAAACAACCAGAGGTTGAAAAAAAGTACAGTTTCACTGCAGAAATCAATAAGCAGAAAGAGAGTTGCAGTAGAAAACTGCTTATACGGTAACCCAATTCTCAAAACTTTGATACATGTACACATTCAATTTTCCAGATTCTCAATCTAACCCAATTCCTACCT
>JANQBM010000009.1:26883676-26895496 GCA_025594535.1 Erythroxylum domingense | reverse complement strand
TATTGCAACCTACTTGAAGACTCATTACATGTTTTTAGGGATTGCATCCGGGCTAAAGAAATTTGGACTAAAATTACCACTCACCTTAGCCACACTTTCTGGTCCCAAACTGACCTCACCACCTGGGTAACTACTAACCTTCAACCTACTGATCTCCCGGCTACCAACACGTGGCCGATCTGATATGCCACAACCTGCCACAATCTCTAGCTCACCAAAAACAGGGAGGTGTTTCAGGAGGAACATATTTCACAGCTAGAGGTTTTTGCAAAATCAGAGCAGAAGTCAAGCTTCTGACCAAAGATTTTGACACACAACGTCGACACCGAACTCTACAGCCGGCTTTCTCACATCCAACTCCACCACTCCCCAGCCATTCACAACAACCGCCAACCAATTACAATCCACTAGACGACAGGGAGTTAGACGTGTTTACCTTGTATACAGATGGAGCCTTGAACAAACACATTGGAATCGCAGCAGCGGCAGGAGTAATCAGGGACAACTGGGGTAACTGGTCCACAACTTACTCCAAGAACCTCGACAAATGCACCGCCCTTCACGCCGAATTTTGGGCACTTCTGCTAGGCCTCCAACACGCCAAACACCAGGGTTTCGTCCACCTATGCATATACACCGACTGCACAGAAGCCGTTGACCTCATCCTCATGGAACAGGAAGATGACTCCAACCTTTCAGTTATGGTTGGGGAAATTCGACACCTCATCCACGAGCTCAACACTTCGTCGCTCAGCTACATCCCCCGACGGTACAAATCCGATGTCGACAACTTGCCAAATTGGGATTACACAATGCGCATCCCCACCTCCTCATCTTCTCCCTACCTCCCCCACGCAATAACCCATAAGCATCGGCCCAACCTCCGACTCGCAACTCCGCCCGTAGGGGAACGTCGGACTCCATTTCTCGAATCGCTTCCCCCTCGCCGCACCACCCCTCCGGAGCGGGCCCATTCCAGCTGAGGCTTCGAGAACGACAAGAGTCTTTCAACGAGCCAGACCCTCTGCTTTCATCCCCACATACTGACCCCCATGGATATTTTTGTAACCGACCTTTTCACACAGATCTCCCAAGTATATATAAAAAAAAGTTTCTTAATCACCTAATATTTTAATTTTAAAATTAAGTCATTATTTTTATTTTAAAATTAATTAATTATCTTAGTTTTTAATAAATATTATAATTAAATAAATAAAAGGTTAAAATAAATAGACATCATCTATAATTTAAAGAATTTTAAATATCTTAATCCTTAAAATTTTAATTTTTTGATTTTTAATTTTCAAAATAATTTATTCTCTTAAATTTCGATAAAAAACAATAAAATACAAATATAATAAATATTGGATTAATTAAATGTTCACTATTATGATAACTCAACCACACTCTTAAAGTTATTATCAACTCATTAAATTTGATTTAAATTAATAATTTAATATAATTATAATAAATTAAAATCTAATTAGTTCACTTTAAATTTAAGAATTTCACTTATTTTTCATGTAAAAAGCAGTGTGATATTCTTGTAATATGCATTTTATAGTCATTTTTAACAAAAAAGATTTTTTAATAAAGATTAAAAAATTTAAAAATTTAAATTTTTTCTTAAATTATAAGAAAATTCTATGCTTTATACTCCACATAAAAATATTAATTTTGGTGGAAGTCAATAAATAAAATTATTTTAATTGCCATTAAGCGATCTAATTAAGGTTTAAATTTCTTGATTTAATTAAATGAAATTAAAATGCTATAAATTATTTAACTAAAAAACTAATTAAATTACAGATTTTTCAAATTTCAGTTTTAAATTATTCATAAGTACAAAAACATTGTTCAATCTAAAATCGAACACTTATTACTAACTCTGGTTGACTTTCTTAATATTTGAAGCTTAAATCTTTAAGTTGCCTAGGCAGAAAAAGTACTTTGTAATAATCAATGTATTGTCTCTAATCCTCCTTTGTTTTCATGGGAGAAAAGGACTTTGGTGTCATTGACCTTTGTAGAGGTAACCAATTACAGACTAACTATATGACATATACCAATACTAAACCTCTGCAGCTTCTTCCTTAAGAAAGGACAATATTGAGTGTGACAAAAAGTTATTGAAAGGTACATCAAAGTTTCGTATACAAAAGGCAGAAAAACGGAGAGGGGTTTTGGTAGTAAACGAAGAAGCTAAAAGACATGATCTTGGTAATTGGGGTAGGTTTCCTTTGAAAACGACATGAAAGCTTCTTTCTTAGTAGCGAGCGGCATGCATGATCCGGCAATTAGGGCAGTAGGTTACAAGAAAAAGTAGCGGCACTGCCAAATGCGGAGAAGCCAAAGAAGAAAAGAAGTCAATTCAGAGGCCAACGTGGTTTGACTGCATCGTCCATGGTGCTGTATGTTGGTTGAATCACAAACCAGGACGTGTGGGCTTAAATGAGAGAGAGAGAGAGTGACTGACAAATAACATATTTTTAATTTAATAAAAATTATATAATCTAAAATTTTAAAAATTACTAAATTTTTATCAAATCATTTCAACCTGACATTATTTGCAAGCTACATATGAATAATTAGCTTTTTTATTTTTTTATATATTAAGTATTCTAATTTTATCCGACTAATCTTACGCTCCTAATATCTCACCCTTATAATTCTAGAGGAGGTATATTTAGAATCTTAAGGTTTCTTATGTTCTTACGTAACCTGTGCACTTCTGTCTATAAGGAATTTTCATATACTGATTAGTCTGTTATTGATTGATCACTTCCCCCAAGTCAACATCAGGTTCTATCAATCCCAATTTTTCAATAGTTTCAAACTCCTACATTGTCACTAGAAGCGAGACATCCTCAATTGATCCGCCTAAGGAGCATCCCAAGAGGCTTGAAGATCATTAATAAAGAAAATTTTCTCTCTTCTTTTTTTGGTAACTCAAACTCAAGACCTCCTAAAAAGGAGAGACTTAAGTGAGAAGTTGAAATTCATTAGGCCACTCCTACTTATGTGAGAAAATATATGTGATATATTCAGATTGTATTTATATAACAATTTTTATAATAACAATAATAATAAATTTTAATAAAATATTATTTATATAAACTTGATTATAAATATTGAACTACTGTTATTTATAATAAAGCTTAATGATTTTTATTAAAATAATATGTCAAGATTTTAATAAAAGTATTATTTCAATAAAATAAAATATTCGTATGAGGTTTGCTCTCATTAATTTGTACCAGACTGCAAAATGATGGGAGCGATGAGAGAAGGCAGGCGAAACCTTTGAACCAGGGAGAGGCTATTAATGGGGCACGAAGAGCCAATGAAATTAGGTGGGCAGGCGAGAGCTGTCGGAGTCTCCATTTCTGAAGCAAACATTAAATGGAAAAAAGTGCATTTTACATCTGATCGTTTATAATAATAAAAACTATCTTAAACTCTAACGTTTTTAAAATTAAATATTAATATATTTAAAAATTTAGAACTGATATTAAAAAGAATAAAATTAACAGAGTTAATATGTGTGTGTAATGTGGGATCACATCTTTTGTACCGATTATAGTATTTTTATCATATTCTATTAAATCTAATCAACACATTTATGTAAACCTCATATAAATGTATGGATAAGATTTAGGTTGCGTTTGGATCTGCAGTGCGATAAAGATAAGTACTTATTCACCACAGTTTTCAAACGCAGTCACATGTATATTTGCAGTGCGATAGAGATAAGTACTTATTCTACAGTATCAAAGGTTGGAGAAAAGTATGCTACCACTGCAGAAATCAATAAACAGAAAGAGGGTTGTGATAGAAATTTTATTTTCTATTAATAACCTTCACTACAAGTTTTATTTTCCATTATACTCTTCATTAATATGACTAATAATATATTTTTATGAAATATTTTATTTACTAAATTTATCGTATTTATGTTTTCTTATTTTAATTTAATATTTTATTATTTATAAATTTAAATTTATATGACTAATAATATATTTTTTAATTATTTATATAACAATTAATAGTTTATTAAATCCATAAATTTTTTAGTCATTTTATATCTTTTCAGCAATCGTAACTGTACTTGTCAAAAACTTATTTTCACATTTCAATAATTACCAAAATAACAATTCTAATTATATAAGTACTTATTATTTTAGCAGATTATCAATAACTATCATTCCGTTAAATCGAGCCTTAATGGAGCTTAATTGAAAATGAGCAATTGAAAAAAAAGGATTTGATTTGATGGGTTACGTTTCATACTATCCTCTATCTATTCATTACATACAGTGTTAGTGTGGTACAGTACAGTACTGTCATCTTCTCAATCAAAACCCACGCCACGCCCTGAATCCCATAACAAACCTAACCGTTTTGATTTGGTGCTGCTCCTCCCTGTCGGACACTCACACTATTCAATGTACTATTCCCATTTTTCTTTGGGTCTTGAAGAGGGTTCCCGTCTTCTATGCTACTTATTCTATTTTAACCGTATCTTCACTTTAAAATGGCGTCGTTTTGAGATTAAATGATACATAAGATTTGATGCTCTTGAAAAGAGTCTTGTAATTGTTAGTTGTGCTCTAAAATGCGTAAACGATGTTTTTTGTAATGTAATGTTTTACAAAAATTTAAGTAATTTTTTATTTATTAATTTACACTTCAACATTATTAAAATATTGTATATTACATTTTGAATAAAATATAAAAGTGATTAAAAAATGATAAGGGTTTATATAAATTTTTGTAAAATATTAAAAATGGATATCAGTTTTCATATCTACTTTTATAATCTGCATCATTTTTTTATTGTCACATTTATATATGGATCTATCGAAAACAACCTCTCTATTATGTAGGGATAAAGTTACATACTATCAGACATTTTTAAACTTACTTTAATGCAGGACTCAGACTGAATATGATGATGATGATTAAATATAGAGATTATATTTTATTTAATATTTAAATATTTAAAATCACATCAATATTTGTTGAATTCAAATTGATTACTTGTAATATCATTTAATATAAATTAACAGATTTATATATTAAAAACTGTCAAAAACCTAATTACGTTAAGATTTAGAGTAATATAAATATTATTTTAAAAATATTTAAATAAAAATATTATAAATAAAAATAAAATTTTTCTAAAAATTTTTAAAAATATCATGAGATAATTCACATTTTTTTACTTTTAAAAATGTTAGATATATATTGTTTATTTGAGATAAAAAAAGTTAAAAGAGTTTTGAGGAATATGAGAAGTAATCAAGTTTTAGTTATTTATTAATTAGATTATCTTCTACTCCTGAAGATATAATTGCAAGTAATACAAATACAATTGCAATCTATTGTAATACTATTATAATCAAAACAAAACCAAAAACCTATCCCTTCGAACGAATGGAAATAAGAGTTGGATTTCTATGAATACAGTAAGAGAAGATTAGTAGTGTACCGAAACATTTTTTTGTATTTTCTAAAATTTATGTGTAGATATGAAGAGTTATCTTTAATTTTTTGTTAACTACATTCTATTTCATTATTTTTTAAGCAACTGCTTTTAAATTCTAGTTCGGACTCTTAACAATAATTAGTAGAAGTCTCGCTGATATGCAAAGTTTAGAAATGTCTAAAAGTATACATTCTTACTCCTAATTAGTAAAGATATTGTTTTTAATAGACCCACATGAAAAATAATAAAAAATACATATTAAATAATAAAATATAAAGTAAAAATAAAATAGAAATTAAGGATAATAATAAAAAATACATACAAATATAATATAAAATAAATAATACAATAAATACGGTAAATATTAAAATAAAAGATAAATCATGTAAATAAAAATTCAAATAAGATTTAAGACAAGTAAATAAATAAAACAAATAAGTCATTACAAGAAAATGTTTATACTAAATAACTAAGAGATAATTACTACATATTAAATTATTAAAGTAATACAAGACATAAGACTGGAAAGAAAATGTTTAAATAATATACAAAAAAAGGCCTCATTATATGAGATCTTTTGTCCGTACTCTAGTATGCTAAATGAGGAAATAGTCGATAAAAGATAACCAAAACGAAGCAAAACGAAAGTGTTTACTCTTGAAGGTGTAATTATGGTGAAGAAAAACTAAGCAAGCATATAAAAGAAAAGGAGTTAATTTGAGGATCGGGTGGTGTAAAGATTCCGGATTTCACAAGTCTAACTTAACCAAACTTAATGAAGCAAGGTCGAAAAATTAAAGTCACCAATGCAATACCTAATAATAAACAAATGCTTATCCAAACAAAAACCAACTATCCTTTCATTAAACAAATGAAAACCCTTTTATCTCTTGAGATTAAACAACTCTTTCCCTGTAAAGCTACTGTATATATAGTCATCAATATGGACCACATCAAAGAATAAAAAGGCATTAGTTCCATGTGATATCTGTCTTCGAATCTAGCATAATTTCATGTCATCACTCTCTAACGAACGGTTCTCATCTTAGATTTATTTATTTCGAACTTTTTAAGAATATTTAAATTTTAAAAAACATAAATTCAAATTGTAATAAATAAATTATACTTTAAATATTTTATTGTTAATTCGCTAATTGTGTAATTTATAAATTATTATATATATATTTGATAATTTACTTAATATTCAAATAAAATGTAACCGTGCTTTCTTCTCAGTTGGAAGTCATTTAATTGATCATATATACAACTTTGTTTATAACTAAACATAGATCATCAAGGACATTGGGAATATTTTAGAGAGTAAACAGCCGACCAAGAGTAGGTTCCCATGTGAAAGATAGCGATTTCTTTGGAATAATTTGAGATCATCCCATCATCTAAGCATAGGGTCTCTTAAATAAAATTGAAACACTAATGCAAGTGGTACTATAAATGTCAACGGTTTGTTTTAATAAATTAGTTTAGTGAACCCTAATTTGTTCTTATCAACAACTTGTTCTCTCATATCATCAGTTGCAATTCTTTTTCTTTTGGGAAAAAAACCATTTGAGAACATTGTTCCAATCCCTTTTGACATTGCATCCTTTAAAAAACAATAGATTACGATCCATGTTGTTATTTTCCTTGTAAAAGGTCAACATTATTGTATAAGACAGGGTAATGTTGTAACCAATTAAGTTGGCCTTATATAATAGTTTAAGCTTTTGTGATAAAACGGTCACTTAATATAGTATCATAGCCTTTGTGACCAAATAGTCGTGAATTTAAATCCTATCTCTCACATATTATTCAGCACAAGGTAGAATGAACATGCGCAAGTTTCAAGCCTAAAGAGCTTTCACTTGAGAGAGTGTGTTAGTGAATATATAAAACCAATTAAGTTGACCTTACATAATATCTTAAACTTTTGAACGATCACTTATCAGGTGCTTGGGAAATAATTTAGTTATGGAAATTTTACAATTTAAGGATTTGTGGGAAAAAAAACACATTTAATGTTACATAAATTCACTTTTTTGCTAAAATATTTATTAAAATTATTTTTTATCATGGTTTTTCACTAAAATGTTTAATAAGATCGATTTGAATTGACCAAATTTTAGTAAGATTAGACTTTTTGTAAAATTTTTAAATTTGAAGCTAAACTCGGGCTTAAACTTCTAGCTTGCTTGAAACTAAAAAAGTTTAAGTGAAAATAATATCATTTTGAGTTAATTAGCATTATTTTTAAATTTTAAATTAAAAATAATCAAATTTAACCTTAGTCCAATTGTAATCAGCTCAGTTCGACTTAGCCCGAACATATTTAGCTAAAATGCGGATTGTTATTGACATTGATTCCTACATATATGGAATTACTAAAATATACGTGGCAACAATATTGTAATATTTATTAGGAATCAATCATAAATAGATTACTTGGATTGATGTCCAAAACCCAAATTTGAGCCTTAATTAATAATAGTATAATATATACAATTGATTATTATGCTATTATATATGTATTTATATATGTTGCCACTTTTTCGTTCTTATAATGGTAGATTCAAAATTATTATTTTTCGTTTATTAAATAAATTAGTGAGTGTATTTATAAAACAATTCGTTAATTATATGTTTGAAATGTATTGTTCATAAGTTAAGCAAAATGTTTAATCTAATTAATATTTAATAATTTATTTTATCTTTTCTCGTAATTTATCATCCTCCAAAATATTAAAGGAAAGCGCAATCTGTACAAGTTGTATCCAAGGGAATGTGTGAGACATATGATAACTAGTACAGGCTGCTTCTTCTAAATTATAAAAGTTATCAATAGAAATATTCGTATTCTTTCTCTCAAAATGGTATAAGAACAATGCTTATGTTTTTCTAAACTGTTTACTAAATCAACTTGCATAAAGGAATGGACAAGGAAATTTCTAGGAATGATTTCAGGAATCATACAAAGATAATAATATGTAATCATTGAGACTAAGGCGACTTGTCTTCATATTGGATTAAGCTTCTATTGGGTTGGGCCTTTTAGGCCTAAACAAGGGTCTGTTCTAAGCTCCGTACATTTGTACAAGGACACCTCGTAATCCTAAGTAGAGTTGAATTATTTGATTCAAGATAATATTTTCGCTGTTTTAAAAATTAAACCAATTTAGTCATTTTAATAGTAAGAACCTTAAATCGACTAATTTTTTAATTTGATTTTAATTTTTTGGTTTGATTTAGATTAATAATTTTTATTGTTAAAAACTGATCAATTTATTAATTAATTAGTTAGTTTTTGTAAACTAATCAATTTTTCAAATCTTTTAATTTCATTCAATCTTTAATCAAATTTTTAAAGTCTAATACCGATTAAACCTTTTAAGTCTTAAATCTCTTGTCCTATGATATCATTATCCCAAAGGAAATAGCTGTTGCTCTACGAAAGCTCTCAACATATCTTTAATTCTGATTTGTGAAGTATCTCTATCCTCTACCTAGACTTCTTGCAACTTAGCCAGAACTTGATTGTTCCCTAGAACTGGATTAGCTCTAAATTGTTGTGCAACTGGTGCATATGAATCACCTCTATCTTGACATGGATTGATCCACTTGTTAGGAGCATCTTCTCTATAGTTAAATTCCCTCATTTTATTAACAACGATGACATCCACGTTAATAGTATAAGTCACCTCTTTTATCTCTCTTAAAAACCTTGAGACGACCAAATCGCTGGCTCAATAACACTGAAAACACAAACCTCTTCATCTCAGACTTGTAATGTACCACTTGCCACATAGAAGTCATTCTCATCCGAACAATAACAATGCCCTAGAATTGGTCATTTTGAAAAAACCTCTTGTCAAAAATGTACAAATCTTCGTTACGGAGGCATTACATTATGAGCAAGCAAGAATGCCACCAATTTAGGTCCAATATGAAGAGAATTGCAATGCATAAAAGTGCACTGATTTGTGAATCACATAATGGCTCTAATCCCAAAACGAGACATAGTTTCAGATTTATCCCATTGATTATCAATTGTACATCTCGCATATTTGTCAAAAGACAGAACACTGCCTCCCACTGGCAGCTTTAAATGTCCATTAATTAGATCATCTGTTATGATCACTACTTTCCCATTAACGTGGGAAGTACTGAGGTTGTTTGTTGGCTGCCTGATTGAAGTTGGCATAAAATTGTTTCACCGCAGCCGCGTAATATACACCTTTGAAGTCCAACAGTTTGCCCCAGTGAAATTTGTCTAAATTTGCCCTCACATTATATGCTTCATCAATACCCTCTTCAACTGAGACTTCAATCACAAATTTGTTGCTCTTTTTCTTGTTGAACCAAACTGCACATTGTTCATTGATGAATATAACTCGATCAAAACAAGTTCCTCTGCTTCTGCAACAATATTTTTACCCCTAGCACCTCTAGAAGATTGGCTAGAAGCACTACCCTTCCTCACAATTTGCTTAATTCATGACATTGAATAAGAGTCACACAACCAGTTATAATCTCAACAAAACAAAGCAAAACAGTCTCAATCTCAATCTCAACCAACAACTAACAACCAACAATCTCAACAAACAACCAACAATCTCAACAACAAGCTCAATCTCAACAAAACAGTCTCAATCAACCAATAATCGTAGGGAGTAGATAATTTCAAGCATCAACCTAACAAACTCACAATGTAACAAGCATCCAGAGCAAAATCATCATTATACATGAATCAACATACTGGAGTTTCACATTAAGCATAAACACATCACGAGTTGCTATGAAAATTTTCAAATCCCTATACTCTTCAATCTAAAAAATTTTATCCACGATTTTACCCATAATTGTAAAAGAACACTTACCCATGCCAAATCGAAGTGGAGATTGCTTATAACCAGCCTGAAACCTCAAAAGGGCCCCCAAAATCTAACGAACATGTATCGTTTTGAAGCAGTAAGAGCCAGTGGATGAATAATTTCCATCGTTCGCAATGGAATATAGTTCTAACTTCAGATGCTTCGTAGCTTACAACTCAGTTTACGCCTTAAATTCACATATTACAATGCAATGCCCGCTCATAAAGGAAGTCCTTCGTTCTGTTTAATTCAACCAAGAATCTAAAACGCCAGCACAAAAGGCCAATGTATGGTCCCGAAAATTGAGAATAAAAAAAGAGTTGGAAGTACTGAGAAAAGGAAAAGATGAAACATGCAAAACAATTAATTTGAAGAATCAGTAACAGTGCAGATGAATCCTCCATCTTAGACAATATCCTTTTCTATGTCAATAAATTAAAGCTGATCATAGACAAATTTAAATGTTTTATTTTGAGTGGAAGGTCATATTCCTGGATTAAACATGCTGTTAAAGTAATCATTTGTTTAATCCAGACAAAGGTGGAATGAAAAATTAGCCATTCTTTTAATAAACGACCTTAACTTTCATTTAAATGTTAACTCGCATTCATTTTGTGCTTTCCTAGTAACTCCGTTTTGATTACGGTCAATTTCAACTAAACAGAAAAATTGATCCTGCCCAACAGGATGATTCTCATTACCTTCAAAGAGTGTAATGCTTGAAGAAATTCCAGCTTCCAGCAACATCAAAGAGCTTCAAAGCTTCAAAAACAATCTTCCCACCTCAATTTCACCATAAGAAGGAACCAACTAAACATCTATCAGGCACAATCACCTTGCATGAGAAACTTTAAATTTTCCATCAGTCTCACTTCGTTTACAACTTAGAACTTTTGAAGATTGGTGGGCAAAAGCAATCCTCTGCATGTTTGTTCTGCCTATTCTGAGCAAACTCCATTCCATGATACATCACCCTAGCAAATCATGGCATTTCATTAGGGCTCTACCCCAGAAAATTAGTGGACCATTATGGAATTGAAGAACTTAAAGTAAGCAACAGAAAAACATCAGGACAATACCATTACGGTGGTGTTTAATTTCCCTCCGCATAAAATGCAGATTAAGGTCATGTGTACTGTGTTTTCCATTCTTTTCAAAGGAGTAACACCTACTGTTTTTATATTAAAAATAATATTATCAGACAGAAAATTTGAAGATTGTAGAAAATCAAAGAAAGAACTTAAGAGCTCAAACCAAGATCCTAGTCTAAGTATGATTCTTTCTAGTCGATACTTCTATACAGTATTGTACAATGTTCATGACCACGCTATGAATGGTAAAGGGACAACATGTGACTGGCTGGTGTATGATTTTACTTTTTAGATAATTATGTTAGATTATTTTATGTCCCATGTAACTTATCGATTTGAGTCCCATACAAAGCACCCAAGATAATGGTTATTGGGT
>JANQBM010000009.1:26851855-26864334 GCA_025594535.1 Erythroxylum domingense | reverse complement strand
ACCGCAAAACAGAGGATAACAGAGAATAATTTCTCACAAGTTCATACGCAAGGCAGAGGCAGCATCAAGGCTCTGATACCAAATGTAAAACCAACCAAAAGGCATGCATTTCATGCAGAACATATACGTATAAAATACATGCATTAAACATAATATATATCGAACCGTAAGATATAAACATAGTAGCGGAAGCTTATCCAAGAAACACCTACCTCCAACCATTGCTTTCCTCCTTAGATCTGCAAGAATTTAGAGACCTTTTGGAACTTCTATCCTTTCCTCCTCTTAATCCAATGGTGTGATGTTCTGAATTTTGTAGTAAGGATAGGGACCAAAACAATTATCAATTTAAACCCACTTCATACCCTACTACACTCTGGCCATCACAGAGATAAAACATGGATGTCGGGTATGATGGGCGACAAAAAAAAGAGGCAGTAGGTGGGTGGACCATCACAGGTAAGATGAAGAGAAAACGATAAAACTCTTACAGAATATACACAATATGAATATTAGATATAAATTAATCAAATATTATTAACACGGTAACTAAACTTGGCTCATGAACTTGACTATAATTAATTTATTTTAATTTAAATTAATAATTATAATATGTTATTATTTCGAGGCAAATTCAATTAGTTTGATTCAATTTTAATAATTAAGTTAAATCACTATGTAAATAAAATTTGATTAGTCAAAATTTGATGTTTATATTATATATGTTTTGTTATTTTTTAAAATAAAAATTTAAAGAAATGATTTTTAAAAAATAGAAACTAAAAAAATATAAAATTAGATATATATTTTTTAATTTCTTAAACAAGAAAGAATTCTACAGTTTTTTATCTACAAAAAATCTGACAAGTACTGATATGAAATTATCATGATATAGTACTGCCCCATGATGTTGGAAGACCCAACAACAAGAAATTTAGAAGTCCCCAGTTATCTGGAAACATGTCCAAAAAATCACACGCATTAACTCATAAATTTCCTAATTATGTCTTTCAAAATCTTAAACTCGAAGGGATCTCCTTAGGTTTTGTTCAAACTTTTGAGAACCTAAACATAGACTTCATAAGAGCAGACCACAAGTTCTTACACTCGTGGGGTCAACACCTAAAAATCAACTCTGGGATTGAACATTTGCTTTGCGAATTTTCTGGAGCTAGAAATGAGTTATAAATTGTTGGATGTCACCTTAACATAGAGCAGATCAGATGCTTAGCAATATAATTTATCAGTTCATGGACTTTTGGTGTGAGAGAGTGATGTGTAGGATAGTATATACAAGCAAGCAATAATAAGAGTCAAAGAATGGCTTTTCTTTGTCACTTTTGAGGTGGTCTTAAGAGTTAGTAATCAATCCGGAAAATTAAAACTGAGGAAATTTTTTAATACATCATTATTATCGTAAATATTCAGTTGAAGTCCCGTTGAAGCGCGATGTCGCATATTACACGATACGTTCACGTATAATAGCTAATATATGTATAAATGTTATTTATAATAAAAAGTCTGAAACTATTTTTTAGTATATATTATTGCATATTCTAAATGATTGTTTTTACAAACTAGTACCAAGTTTAATTTAACTTATCTATATAAAAAATTTAAGAATTAATTATTTTAGTGGTCTTTATAACTATTATAATCACTATTAATTTTATTATTATATGTATATTATTTGTTTGTGAGGATCAATAATTTAAGTAATATTAATTATAATAACCAAATCTTACAATCATAAAATAGGATTTTTCTTTAATTGTATTAAAATTCCAATTCAAACTCATCCCATAAATTGATATTTTCTTTGAAAAATAAAATTTTCATATTGATCGTGGTGTAATAAAAAATAGAAATAAAAGTTATTCTTTTTAAAAATTTTCATTGATTATTATTAATGATTAATAAAATATTGCCTACTAACAATTTTTTTTAAGAAAGTGGGAAGCTATTAAAATAATAACATTCAATACTTAGATAAAAAATATAAAAAAAAGACCGAAAACAGATTATCTATTTCAATAAATCAATTCCTAATATATTATATTAAATCTCACTTGTATATTTACGAAAGATCACGTAAATGTGTTAAAAGAAATCGACGACCCACGACCCGGATGGGCTTTACTAGTGATCTTTATCCAAAATATCCCTACGATGCTACAAGCCTAGAAGAGAACCCTAAGACTTTAGTAGAAAACAGATCAGAGTACAATGACTCAGAGTTCAAAAGTTGAAGTTGGTCAAAAAGAGATATTCTGAAGTCCGAGACAGGACAAGATCCAAAGATTTTCAGCGTCTGTTTTGCGGATCAGATAAGACATATGTTCAAATTCCTGAGATTAATCTCCAACACTTCCTTAGAATTCATAGAATGGATCATTGTCAAACATATAAGGAAGAGAGACAGGACAGTTCACAACGTCAAAGGATTTCCGTTAAAAAGTGACTTAAGACTTAGAATATTTAATGATCATAATAATTCGTAAATTATATATGTTTTAAGTAAATTAATAATTATGAATTTAATATACCTCTGCTTCCCATTTATTATTTTTTCAATTATCAAATTGATATCTGGATCAGTAGATATATACAATTTCTTCTCTCTCTTCTCCTCCTAATAGGAATGATAGATCCGCCTTATCTCGATCTAAAGACAATCGATCAAGTCTGAATTAGTTGATCGTTGAGTCAGATTCATGCATTTGATATCAGTTCAAAACTCGACCAAAGACTTGGCTGGAAAGGCCCAAACCGTCCGACCTTTAGCTACGAGTTAAAAAAAAACTAGAAGCGGGTCGCTTGGTGCCTGCAAGTTTCCTTTTTTTTTAATTACAAGGGAAAATACAACAAAAAAACTAAAAAAACACAAGCACGTTGCTAACTCGTGGCTCGACGGTACAAAGTGCCTAGCTTGTCTTGGTGAAGAATATGAAGAATAGGTAAAGGAGGATCTTGTAAGAGATGAACGCCAGGAGCTACCAAGCTTGCGAGATGAGTCAGAGTATCAGTGCACTGATTTTCTTCGCGGTGTACATGCTGAATTTGCACCTTCCAAGCTTTATGAAGTACTTCTCCGGTACCTGTCAACAAAAAATTATTTCTATCAATCCCTGGATAGGAAGAAGAAAGAAGATTGATGACCGCCAAGGACTTCACTTCAAGAATGATATGGCGAAATCCTATCGACCACGCCATGATGAGGCTCGAGTGGACTCCCCATAATTCTGCTATAAGGGGTGAGTCTTTTCCAATGTGATGTAAAAATCCTTCACACCATGTTCCGTTTCAATCACGAAGTAATCCGCCTGTTGACGAGTTAGACAAAATTGGTCTAACAGCTCCGTCAGTTTTGAGTATGAGCCAATTCGTTAGTGGTTTATACCATCCCACCAGACTACCCCCGGAAGTCCCTGCATGGAGAAGACGCTTCTTTCGATAGTCCTCGCTTTCTCTATCTAGCCTACAAACTCTAGCACTGCTCGATGACTATGCTCCGATCACTAAAAGTCAGCTTCAAAAATGCTTTTATTGTGCCATGATCTAAGTATCCAGCAAGCAACGCCGAAAATAGTAGCCCAATCCTCAAGCAGTGTCAAGGAGGGAGGCTTGAGATTGGAATGAACTCACTTTTTCAAGTTCTATTGGAAGAAATCCGTTGTGATCCCTCCCCGAGAAAATTGTTTCCAGAACGTGGTCACCCGCAAGCAATCGCGCATGACGTATAGAGTGCACTCCTAACAACAGAAGTAGCACCTGCTATTCCCAACGACATGACGTGCCTGCAAGTTTCTTCAAGAGAAACTGTGGTAACTGTTGCATATTTGCCCTTAACAAGGAACAGCACATTTTCCTAAGAGCTAAAGGTGTTTGGTGCTAGTAATACCTCTGAGGGCGAGACAGATGGAGCCACCAGGAACTTTTTCTAGGCTTCTGAGTAGACTACTGAGATTCTGTGTTGCTTGTGGGAGCTATCCTACATAGCTAACTTCAGCAACTCGAGAAATAATGAAATTTATGTGGTTTCGATTTAGTAGTTTCCTGTATGGTGGAGGAAGACATTACCGAAATATCTTAAAGGTCATTTACTAGAATGTATCAATACGATTTGTGCATACATATATATATGCTTGATCAGCACATTGCTAAGACAAATTACATTAATATTTCGGTATAATCCAAGGTAAAAACCTGAATTATTAAATATAAATCACGTGTTTCTCGAAGAAGTCACTTAACGAGTCAACGATTTTATCTTGATTGATTCTATCTTGAGGCGCAGGTAAGAAATTTGAGGCAGAACTTGCATATATTCAAGCTCACCCGTCGACAATACTCAGGCTCCCTTCTTCCAGTACCACAACCTCAACCTGATCACAGCCCATCAGCATAGACTTCTGAATTAGTATCAAATCCCAATGTTTCGCTGCATTTTGATCAGTTAGAATAAATGATAATTCCCTCATGAAATATCAACTGAACTGTTACAATATACCACATCAAGAACTTCAACAGAAAGAACTCCAACCTTTGGCTGGCGAGCTTGTCTTTAGATATAAAATTTAAGCCTCCAAGCTCCCACTAAGCGTCCAGTCGATCGTTTGACTTGATTTGGCACTTTTGCGCTTTTGGTGGCTTCTTGTACTTGTTTCAGAGCCTAATGACATTGTACTTTCCTGCTCTGAATCAAAGAGAATTTACTGTTTGCACGTTATTGTAGTGGTACCTTCGGTGCGTTCCCAAAGCATTCCTAAGATTTTCTCTTGATGGCATCCCTGTCCTCTAAAGTCCAAGTTCCTAAGTAACAAGCCTGGACATATGTCAAACAGAGACAGTATATAACCTGTCCTGCAAATATGCAAAGTTCATTCTAGTCCTAAAGTCAACGATTCGCTTGGATTATCCGTGTACATGGTAGAACTAGACATTGACCACCAATTATAATGGTCAAAAAAGAGAAATATATAAACATTACAAAGGAGTACGAGGATAATGTACTCAGTACAGATTTTAAGATTTTCAAGAGGATATTATCACAGCTTTACATTTCAAACCAAGGTCCAGTTAGACTCGCAATTTGCTGCCAAACATACCTTTTTCCTACATTCAAAGCAACCTAAATCGGAGTATATACTTAATTATATAGTAATACTTTCTTATGTCAGAATGGCCTTTCACCAGCAATCTCTACCAATGATAAGATGCATCCGTGAACTATAAAAGAAACTAATATAAAAATATATTGAATTACCTATTAATAAGTTTGATCTTAACACAAATCAGTAGGAAAGTTCGCATTCTCTGGTACAATATGGACAGATAGCATGAGCTTTGATTAATACAGAACCAGATGGATGCAGGAGAAGCAACAATGCACTTACCAATCAAACTCTGGCAGGAGCCACAGAATGACAAGCAGTAAATTCCTTACTAACCAAATTCCTACAGATAAACAGTAAACAGTTACAGTGTACTATTATTAAAGTTTCTCAAGGAATGATTAGAAGATCTATCCTCTTCAATATTATGGATTGAAAGCAAAGACAAACAAGTAACACAACCTCTGCCTGCAAACCCTAAGACAGAGGCACATGAATACCCCTTCCATCTCATTTAGGCAATGCTGCAAGTCTAATGCATATAACGCAGAGGTTAGAAAAGCAGCTAAAACGACCAGTCGACATACTGGGAATAAATCTTCCTCGAATGAATTAGATTATTAATAACTTTCTTCTTTGATAGCACAAGTTGTTTTCAACTAACCAAGCTTAAGAGCAAGAACTGGAATAACATAAGAAAATGTTCAGTTTTCCTCCGCAGTAGTCTACTACCACATATGAAACTCTGCAAAGAATGACACCACAGAACATTCGCAATAACAGCCTTTCAGTGCACATCTCACACTTTCAGTTGGATGTTTCAGAAACATTTGGAGCACCCTGCACCTATTGGTGAACTTTCAAGTTTTCTGTTCAAATGGAATATCTACTAGTTGGTAACACATTTAGAGTCTATAACAAGTATAACTGCTGCACATATAAAATTTTTCGCAACATATTCATCAAGTACATTATCGTCCATTAACAATCTAATTGGTATCATGTACAAGAAAAAAGATGATGCATGGATGTAAAGCAATGATATAAACCAACAGCAAACCAATAGAAAACAGATGAAGCCCCCAGAAATAACATGCAACACTTGAAGAATTGTACAAAACAAGAAATAGATACAAGATACTGATATTCATTATCAGTGGAACCAGCTAAAGACAGTGGCAGTCCCAAAAAAAACCTATAAGATAGTTGGAAACAATGTATGTGCAGAGAAGCCCAATTGGGCAATATTTTACAGACAACACAGACCAAAGATACCTAGAAGCATTTGACAAGCTCTGATCTTCAGTATACACAATTTACAGCCCACCTCCATAAGTGATAATAGGTAGGCAGGCATGATATGAACTCAGTAATTATGTTAGTGGGTTAACTCAAACTTGCAGGGTTCTAAACAATTTCCTCGTGTCTGAATCCAGTGTCTCCACAATCTGCACCAGAGTCCAACACACAAGGAGAATCATACCACTTAGGATTGTCATGGTAGAAACTATCAACCTGTATAAGCCCTACATCTGTCACAATAGCCTCGTCATGTCTTGTGGGCTTGGTTAGTTTACTATCCTCACAGTCAAGAATACTCTTCTCATCAAAATCACTGCACTTCAACCATTTTTCTGGCTTACAGATATCACTTATAAGATCCTTCTCACTCCTACACTCTGTCCTCATCTGGTCCCAAGGAACAACATCCCTAAGAGTGCGTCCAAAGCTATCGTGATCATCTTCAATCAGTTCGGTCTCCTTACCACTACCATATATCCGCTCATGGTGATGATCACTCCAGTGTGCCAAGCCATTCTCCACTACCAATACATCATCTGAATGGGGCTTATGAGATAGCAACCCAGTTGTCTTCAAATTATCTTCACCAATACTCCTAACTTTATTTACAATATCAAAAAGATCCTGAGATGCAACCGCCAATAGTTCAGTTGGAATTTTCCTCAACCTCCCTTCAAGCAAACCAATCTCAGCTCTCAACTCTTGGACCTGCTGCAGAACTGAAAGCTGCATTTCCCCTTCATCCTTCCCTGTCAACCCAAATCCTTCAGCTTCCATTTCCTCACGGACACCATAATCGATATCCTGATCCAATATAAACCCACCTTTATGCCCAACAACTCGATGCATAATCCTTGCGTTCCCATCCAAAGGCCCAGGTTCATGCCCAGAATGCACAGCATATAGTTTAAATACAGCCATCCCTTCTTCTTGATACACAAATGACTTATCCTTCTCATTATAATTCATAATTGGCACAATTGCCCGAATCCTAAACCCACATCCACACCTCTTTGAAGCATAAGGCTCCCTCTTCAACATCCTTGACTTCTTTGCCACAGGTTCACCAGCTCTGTGACAAGCATAATCCTTAACCTCAGCCATGAATGGCTTATACCTAATATATTTCTGCCTAATACAAAGCACAACCTTATGCTTGGCAGCCAACTGCTGCAACCTATGAGGCACCTCCTTAGCAGGCACATCAAACGACTCGGTGTACTCAAACCGACGTCTTTTGTTCCTCGAACCAGAACCCTCAGAGGAGGAGCAAATTGGGCAAGCGGCCACACAAACCCTAATGTAACTCTCGGGAATTCCATAAAATTTTGCTCCCACAGTCCAAACCTGTTTAATTCTCTCTATTGTCTCTCGAAGCCCTAGGTGTTTCAAATCGGCATCGCCATGAAAACTCATAACAATATCTTGCCACTGGTTAATATGCGAAACAAATTGCTGGGAGTTGTTCTTGAAACAAAGAAATTCGTTACCGGAGGTTGGGTCCACATGAGCCATGAGCTTCTCTTGGATTCTCTTCCAACCGGTGACGTAAGCGGTGTCCTCGTTGCGGTCTTTCCATACTGCGCGCCACGACTTCAGCACAGAGCGTGGCGTTGCAGAGCGGATCTCGTCGGGAGTCGCAAGGCGGTGCTCCAAGATGCAGCGAATCATGAGGGAGTGAGACTCGGCGTTGAATGTGTAGAATTGGGAAGAAATGTGTGGCTCTGGGCTAATGTAGGCCGGCGGCCGCTGAATCTCACCGGAGTTATTATTATTATCATCACAATTCACGACACCGTTTTGGGGGTTAGAGCAACTCGGGTGAATCAGTGTGTCGTTGTCGGAAGAGGACTGACTCGGAGACTCGGGCGATGAGGAACGGAAAAGGTCGATTCCCGGTACAGAAAGGTCGTCGTGAATGTACGGCTGTGATTGGCTCTGATGATTGGAGATGATCTGTGGTGGGGGGCCCAGATCACGGTTGTGGTTGTGGAACATATCCTCTTCGGTTTTGTGTGGATTCATCAGGAGGTGGTTGAAAAAGAAGAAACAGAAGATGAAGAAGAGAGATGAGAAGCAAGAAACGGAAAAGAGAGTGCTAACTTCCCCTGTTATTTCTTTTCTTTTTCTTTTATCAAATTCAAACTCCGTGCTCAGTTTCCATCTGACATATTGAGACCGAAACACTCAATGGTTCGTCTCTCTCCTCATCTCGCTCTTTACACGTTGAACTTCGAAACTCAGGCCCTAGCCAATTAAACCTCTAATATGTGTCTTTTATAATCATTATTTAAAAAAGTCATATCAAAGTTAAATAAGTTTAATAAAAAATTTAAACTTTGAAAAATTTAATCAATATTAAATTATTATAAATCAGTAAAAATTAATTAAAAATAAAGTTTTTAAATACAATTAATTAAGAAAGAAAATTATTAAATAAAAATTAATTATAAAATCAACTTATAAATTAATAAACTAGATAATTTTTGATAATAAAATTTATTAAAATAAATCAAACTTTAAAATTAAAAATTAATTAAGTCGATTTTAAGTTTTAATGGTTAAAATATAAAATTAATTAATTTTTTAATCATTATTTTACAAACATAATTTTGAGGTTATTTAAAGTTTAGTTGTGTGTATGATATGAGTGCTATATTTATTAATATTTTAAAAATTATAATTATAGATTTAAATTTTAAATTTTAATCAATTGAATTTTTATTTAAGATTTTATTAAATAAAAATTACGCAAATAAATTAATAATTTAAAAATTACAATTTAAAAATTTAAAAATTACAAACTAAAAACTAAATTAAAAAGCTAGGTACGTTTCCTATTTTTTTAATCAGTAATAATATTTACTTTATTGGTTTAATATTTGGATGCCTGTGTTGTCGTTTATCGTTACTGATTGCCAGCCAATGACGTGATCCCTTACTAAATTATGAAAGTGAAAGGTAAGGGTATACTACAACCAATCAACTTGGTGGTATATTTTAAAATTATTTATTATATAATTTTATTTAAAATATTTATAAATAAATTATTATGTACTTTTTAGAGATTTATTTAATATATATTTAAAAGCAAAAATTCTAAGATATTAAATATATTATATTTAATATATTTTCAAGCAAAAGAAAATAGAAAAATTTCGGGTGGCTATGTTTGGAATGCGTGAGAGAAGAAGAATAAGGACTTTAACCACTATCAAAATTAATTAACTTAAGATTTTAGGTAGAATGGGATTAGGATGTCAATGGGTCGAGCCAGGGTGACCCAGACCTGGCCTGGCTAAAAAATAGCGGGCTACGGGCCGACCCGTGACCCAAGGCCGATCGGCCTATGGTCGGCCCGCGGCCCGGAGAGCCAAGGGCGGGCCGAGTCAAACCCGGCTCGTCTATATTTTTTTAATATAAAAAATTATAAATCGGCGTCGTTTTAGACAAAACGACGCTATTTTAATAGCTTATTATAGTGAATAAGCTATTAAAATTTATTACATATACAAAAAAACGATTACAAATTATTTTTTTAATATTGACTAAAGGTATATTTTGAACCTCAACGTTTATAACAAAATATATAACACATTATATCGTTTTGAAGCATTTAAATTAAATCTCAACATTTTCAAAATAGATATTAAGTGGATGGGAGTCTTACCTATTGTCTGAAATATATGAACAGTAACCTTGTTGTTACCTGGTTGTGAGAGCTACTTTTTAATTGATTAAAAAAATAATTATGTGATAGAAAAATTATTTTACTTAAAAATACAAAAATAATATTATGTTAATACCTACAAAAGTTAATTTTTATCAAAATTTTTATTCAGATAAGAGCTGTTTTTAAAATTTCGAAAATGTTATAAATATATTTTAATGTAAATGTGGCCGAGATGCACATTTAGGGATGTCAATTCTGGCCCGATCCGGTCCGTTTTTGCCCTAAGTTCGGAGGGTCATAAGCAAGCCACGGGCCAACTATGGTCCGCCCGGGCAGACCGCTAGCCGAGCCATTCAGGCCCACGCGGGCCACAATCTGACCCGCGGCCTGTCGTTTTTTAGGCCAGGCTGGGCCGGGCCGAGGGTAACCCAAGCCCGACCTGACCCATTGACATTTCTATGCACATTCAATCTTTTTACAATTTTAGTGCATTAAATGGAGGGTTAAATGCCTAATTGGAGGCCAAAAATTGTAGAGCTTAATCAATTTAGGGTTAAATATTATAATCTGTTCAATTAAGATTTAAACGTCATCAACTCTACTTAATATTAGGCTATTTTAACTGAAAATTTGACAATTTTGTACACATTATTAAATCTAAGTAAAATATCTTACGTAATATTTTCGTGACCAATTTTCTAACACTTTATTTAATTCCAATTTTACGCTGGTCTTACACAACCCAAAACTTTTACCAAAAGAGTATTCCGACTAGGAGATTTGATCTTTTGTGCTACTGTTTTTACTCCAATTTTGTGTTATCTGATCTCAACTATCTATTTACGTGAGATCCACAAATAATACATGGTCGGAATAAGAAAAGTGGCACCGAAGATTTTATTTGTCCGAATAGACCACCGTAGTCAAGGATCTACTTTTTGCCTCTGGGCATAGCCATGTCCTCACCATCTCCTATTCCTTGCCTATCAGTCTCAGGCATACAAGCTAAACGTCAAACCAAATATTGTGCTTAGAACCTCTACAGTATTAATTAAAATGGAGACGCCAGGCCTTACACCAGACGAGAGGTTTTGCCGTTTTGGGGATCAAACCGTAGGCCCCACTAGGGAGTAGGAATAGTATTGGTCTGGTAAACATGTGCCCTATAATAACATTTGTTAGACTGAGGAACAAGTAGCCTCGGACAAGTGTAATTACTCACTCCCACCAACCATCCTCAAAGTCAGCGTCCAATTGACTAACCCTCTTCTCTTCTGCAAAACCACATGCCCATAGCACGACCACCAATGAAACTGTCACAGGTTTAGAAAAACTTTGAAACTCGGTTCAGGTCCTCCTCTACTCGAACTTGTCTTATCATTAAAGCAAAGGATTTGTTTGGAATACAACTGTGAACCACTCATTCCCATTTGTAATTTTTTATTGATAAAAAAGTATTAATGCATTAATATTAGAAAAAGACATTAAACTCTTCTTACAATTTAAGATAGTTAAATTTTTTAAAAAATTAGAAAAATCCTTTTCTCAATTTTTAATAAAAGATAACTACAAAATACATATAATATAAATAATACACATAATTAACTAAACATTATTTATATTATGATTCAATTTAATCATTAAATTCATATTAAATTTAATATAAATTATTAATTTAATTTAAATAAAAAATTTAAAATTAAATTATCATATTAGTGATATTAAATTAATCTTTATATCAAGTATATTTCATTATTATTTGTAATTAAAGTTTAAATTTTTTAATAAATTTTAAAATTATAAAATTATTATATTATGGAAAAAAACAAATTTTAAATCTTTTATAAAAAAATAAATGTATGTAATGCTTATCAGATCAGATCACCTGTTTGGCTGTTTCTATTACCCTATTTCATACAATTTTTCTATTTAATAAATAAAGTTTACAAAAATTAAACAGCTAAGATCGAACCGGATCAAAAAGAAATATCTTGTGTCAATGGTTGTAGGGCGTTGTTTTGTTTTTTTGGGATATGAATTAAGTATTTTAATTTTGTCGGACTAATCCTAAGTCCTTAAGATCCCACTCTCAGAGTCCTATAAAAGGTAAATATGAAACTCTAAGGTCCCTCAGGTTCCTACTTAGTATGAACATTTCTACGCATAAGGAATTTTCATATACTGATTAGTTAGCTGCTAATTGATCACTGCCTCTGGCTAACATCATGTTTTCATCAGTCCCAGATTTTCAGTAATTCCAAACTTCCACAATGCTACTTGGTATGGTCGAGTCGGTCGTGTTGGGCCCGAGCTCATTCGTAATGACCCACAGGCCAATCGGTCCAATCTTCAAAGATCAGTCTTATACCTATTGGCTATTCCAAGCCCAG
>JANQBM010000009.1:26828380-26838751 GCA_025594535.1 Erythroxylum domingense | reverse complement strand
TAATCCAACTTCATGGTAGGGAATTCTCAAATTGTCATCTCTGTAAATACTAAGTAGTGTTTTTTCTTTTTCCTGCTTTTTTCTGTTGTCCTTCTGTAAATTAGTTGATTTCTAATGAATCCTGTAAATTGAACAATGGATTGTACTGGTAGTGAAGAAGATGATTATGATGATGATGATGAGAATGATACTGATAATGAAATTGAGAAGACAGCGGAGGAGCTTATAGACTTCAAGTTTGATGATATATGTATGTATGACACAATTGGTTAAGTCTCAATTTATCATCTTTGTAAAAATACTAAATAGTGTTCTCTACTGTATCTGTTGTTCTCTTTTGTCCATATGCAAAGTGTGTGATTTCTCAGGAATCCTGTAAATTGAATAATGGATGATATTGCAAATTTTAATGGTTTTTGAGTATTTTTTGGATTTTGCCATTTTTGATGTACCTAATATTGTTAATATTTTAAAAAAATATATAATTTAATTGTGGATTTGGATGTATGTAATAATATATTATTATAAATTTTAAATTAATTATTTTATCCAAGTTTAAAATTTAAGAGATTAATATAAACAGCTATTTCAAAATAATTTTATTTTAATTTAATATATTAAAATATATAGTTTCAATTTTTAAATTTTAAAAATTAGAATAACAAAAATTTATATTTCCTAAAATTAGAAATTAAATCGATATCTTTTTTATAGACCCAATTTCATATTAAGCTTGTTAATATTGCATTTGAGAAAAACTCTTGGTGTAGTATGACCAAACTCATTCTCAAGCTTATTTTTAATGACATTTTAGTGATTTCTCAAGTTCTTCGGTTGGCTTTTGCAAATTTAAGAAGATCTTGAGAAGTTTTTAATCGAATTCATTCATTATTGAGAAGTTGTATTGGGAGGGTTTTCGATATTTTTAAGGTTCCATAGAACATATTTGAGAAAAGGATGGTGTTAGACTTCTTTTGATCCATCTAAATCTTTATGCAAATATTCAAAGAAATGCTAAGATATAAACAACTAATACTCATGTTCTTATAAAATTTTTTAAGTCATGCTCTCATATGTCATTTTACACATAAACAACTAATACTAAATAACTAATTTTATCAAACATCTTTAAATAAACGGTCGATGTTATTTACTAGTTAAATCAACAATATTAATCCGCTGTTAGCTAACTGTTGATAAAATCAGCTTACAGCTAATATAATCTGTTGATTGCCAAGTAGGGCCAAAACCTTACATTCATGGGTAGGCCCAAAAAATTGACCAATGTGAAAATTCCATGTTCGCTCCGATTATATTTCAGCAGATTATGCAAATAACAGACATTCAATTTTGATCGAATGTACACAATGCTAATCCTAATGCAGTCAAAGCACTTTAACAGTCGCACCGATTGCATTCATAATTGGATAAGCCATTTCACAACTTGATCACATACCACACCATGCCTTATTTACTAAATTGTTATTCACCAATACTACCAATTGTTCAGGATCCAACATATTGATATAAGCAATATGTTAATAATTTTAGTTTGGATGCGGAGTGTTGTAAGATTTTTGAATAACACGTAGAACCTGATCTTGAGGCATGACAAGTGCCCAAAGAAAACAAGATAAAATGTAGAATGGCTTTGGAGATTTTTGGCTTGTTGATATTTCTTTCTTTTTCGTCTCTTTCTTTGGGAATTTAAAACGAAAAACATGAAAACTAATTCTAGAAATCCAAAAGGATGTAGTTTCGTAAAAATTCTAGTTTAGTTGCAATTTCTTTGAACTATATTTGTGGTTGCTTGATATAAAGCAACTATATCAATAACTGTAAATTTTCTATAAAAAATTGTAAATTTTTTAACACAAATGAAAACAGAAAAATTAAATGCAAAATAAACAAATCAATACCTAAGATCTGGTAATGCAATTTGGCACATCTTGCCTACGTCTGCGAAGCCCTCAGCTTAATCACTTTCACCAAGAAACAACAATAGTTTTACTCAAGGCATTACAGAGCCGACTCACCCTTCCCTTGAAACTATCTCTTATCCTCATAACCTATAAAAATAAATCACTCCGACCACCTCATGCTAATATAAATAGAGGAGTTTCACAACAATATTTGAAAATAAAGCGATACGTGTGATTCAGGAGTATGAGGACCAAGTCCTCGCTTCCTTATTGTCTCCCGCAAGTCAAATGAGCTGCTATTATTTTTGCTGATTTCCTGCTATTTTATGGCATTATTATCTTTAGTTCATTTTATTTAGGAATTGGTTGTCTAAGAATCTGCAGCATATTTGCAACAACTATTGTTAACGTTATCATGTAATTTTCTTTTTGCTAGCTATATAAGCCACAAGCTGCAAGTAATAAGGAATAAACAGATTATCATAATATTACTACTTCTTGACTTCTTCTATTTCTCCCATCTTTCTCTGTCTATTCTGTTACCTCAAAATTACACAACATTTGGTATCAAAGCTAGGTTTGCTCAATGGGAACAAGCCAACAAACTAATGCTGAGTTCAGAAACGAGGTTCAGAAAGCTTTGGGAAGACATGAGTCTATGTTTGATTAGATACAGATGACTCTACAGACCTTCATGACCAAAATGCAAACTATCAAAGGAACTATAACCCACCTAAAGGAACAGTCTGACAACGAAAACCCTTTCGCCTTACCTGAAGCCCAACATTCACGCCAACCACCACCCCGTAATAGCCCACCTTACAATACCCATAGAACCCCTCTCCCAACCGGGTCTAGCAACATCATAAACACAAATACCAACCCGAATAACCATCACCTAAAACTCAACTTTCCCAAGTTTGATGGAGACGATCTGTAAGGGTGGATATGTAAAGTGGAGCAATATTTTGATTTCAAGGAGGTAGCCGAAAATCAAAAGGTCCATCTTCCTTCCTTTCACCTCGAAGGCATCGCTCTGCAATGACACCACTGGCTCAGTAAATTCAGAGGACCTATGACTTGGGAGGAGTTTACCAAAGCTGTTCTCCAATGGTTTGGCCCCACTGATTATGAAGATCCATCAGAAGCCTTAACCAGACTCAAACAAATTTCCACAGTAGCCGCATATTAGGAAGAGTTTGAAAATTTATCTCACCATGTCGATGATTTACCTGAAAGTTTTCTTATTGGCTGTTTTATTGTAGGGTTAAAAGACAATATAAAGGCTTGATATGAAGATCAAATAACCCCGAACATTAGCCACTGCAATCGGCGTGGCCCACCTTATTGAAGACGAAATTCTCTTTAAAAAAAAGGTAATGTTCCTGGCCGTTCTACATAGGCAAGTAGTACATCCAAAAATATTACATGTCCCGCCAGCATATTGGAACCAGTTCCCACAACAAAAAATAATTCAATTGAAATAAATGCAAGAAGAATCTCACCTCAGGAAGCAAGAGAAAGAAGAGATAAAGGCCTTTGTTATTACTGCAACGACAAGTTTGTTCCGGGCCATAGATGCCGACGTCCTCAATTATTCATGATGGAAGATATAGGAGAGGAAGACATAGATTTGGGCGAAGATGAAACTGACCTCATACGGGGTCGTGAAATCACAATCTTAGTTGTCGGAGGAAGCACACATAATTTCGTTTATCATCTCTTGTTCAAAAATTGGGGTTAACGGTAACCGTAGATAAACCTTTTCATGTGATTGTGGCTAACAAGGATAGAATTGAATGTGCAAGAAGATGTATTGGTGTCACTCTTGATATCCAAGATTTTTGAACCACAATTGATTTTTATGTGTTAACAGTCACCGCGTGTTCCGTGGTCCTTGGAGTCCAATGGTTGCTCACTTTGGGACCGGTCGAGACAAATTATCGCCTCTTAACCATGGCTTTTACAGCTAATGGCAAAAGAATTATTTTTTAAGGGTTGAAACAAGGTGACTTACTTGTTTGTAGGCGCCAAGACTTACAATTGATGAACAGTAGTGGCATGTTTCTCCATATGCAGATCACGTCCACATCCTCAAGTGTCCAGGTGCTTTCTACAGAATTAGCTCAACTGCTTAAACAATTTACATGTGTGTTCCAGGTTCCCATGTGCTTGCCTCCTCCTAAGCAACGTGATCAGCACATCACACTGCAACTAAACTCAGAACCAGTGAATGTACGCCCGTACCGGTACCCTTACTACCAAAAGACTCAAATCGAGAAGCTAGTACAAGAGTTGCTACAGTTGGAATTAATCCATCTTAGTCGAAGTCCTTTCTCTTCTCCAGTACTCTTGGTCAAAAAGGCAGATGGAAGTTGGAGATTTTGCGTGGATTACAGAGCTCTAAACGAGATCACGGTCAAAGATAAATTTCTCATTCCTATGATCAACGAGTTGCTTGATGAGTTGCATGGCTCAAAATTTTTTTCTAAATTAGATTTACATGCCGGGTATCACCAAATAAGAGTCTTTGAAGATGATATCCCAAAGACCGCATTCCAAACTCATGAAGGCCATTACAAGTTCCTGGTAATGCCCTTTGGAATCACCAATGCTCCAGCGACATTTCAAAGCTTGATGAATGAGCTCTTCCATCCATATTTACATAAGTTCATTTTGGTTTTTTTTGGCGATATATTGGTTAATAGCAAAACATGGCAAGAACATCTATCCCACTTGAGCACTATTCTGAAGATCCTGCAACAAAACCAATTATGTGCAAAGGAAACCAAATGTCACTTTGGAGACACTCAAGTGGAATATTTAGGGCATTTAATTTCTGAATATGGAGTCGAAGTAGATCCGAAAAAGATCCAAGCTATTTTGGAATGGCCCATGCCAAATACTGCCAAACAGGTTAGAGGATTTCTTGGTTTAGCAGGGTACTACAGGACATTCATCAGTAAATTTGGTCAAATTGCCCCCCCCCCCCCTTCCCCTCTCACTCACTTGCTGACCAAATATGGCTTTCACTGGAATTCTTAAGCAGAAGAAGCCTTCAAACCACTCAAACATGCCCTCTCCACACCCCCAGTTCTATAGCTACCAGATTTCTCCCAAACTTTTGTAGTTAAGTGTGATGCTTGTGGTACAGGTATTGGAGCAATTTTATCTCAACAAGGATGCTCTATATCTTTCTTTAGTGAAGCCTTAAAAGGTTCTGCCTTACTTTTGTCAACCTATGAAAAAGAGATGCTAGCAATTGTGAAGGCAGTGAGAAAATGGAGACCGTATTTACCTGGCAAACCATTTGTGGTAAAGACGGATCAAAGGAGCTTGAGATTTTTAATGGAGCAAAGAATCACAACCCCAGCTCAGGCGAGATGGCTGCCAAAATTGATGAGGTATGACTATACTATCTAATATAAATAGGGCAAAGAAAATATCGTTGCTGATGCCTTAAGCAGACGTGATCAAGGAGAGATTTTTTTCCGGCCATTACGTTTTCCATTGCAGGCTGGTGGGACCAATTAAAAGAAGAAATCAGTAAAGATATGTTTTACACGACTTTACAGAATAAAAGTCACACTATTCCTTAACTTATTCAAAGGGATGGAGTTTGGTTGAAATTAGGAAAGGTGTATTTGAGTCCTAAATCAAGTTTAATTTCCAAAATATTAGTTGCAGCCCATTCATCCGTGGTGGGGGGCTACTTCGGTTACCACAAATGTCTCAGTCGAGTGAAGCAGACTTTTTTATGGCCAGGTATGAGAAACTCAGCCAAGAAATTTCTTACAAGAATGTATCACATGCCAGAGATTCAAGTCTGACACCATGGCTCCTGGAGGATTATTACAACCTCTTCCCATTCCCACCACTATCTGGACAGAAATTTCGATGGATTTCATTGAAGGATTACCGTCTTCCAAAGGGTACACGGTGATTCTGGTGGTCGTTGATCGATTATCCAAATACAACCATTTTGTTCCCATTAAACATCCATTCACAACAGCTGATGTGGCCAAGGCATTTATTTCCAACATTGTCAAATTACATGGATTTCCTAGGTCTATCATAAGTGACAGAGATCGAATTTTTATGAGCTCATTCTAGCGAGCTTTATTTGAGTTTCATGGTACGAAATTAAGCATGAGTTCAAGCTACCATCCTCAAACGGACGGGCAAACGGAGGTCACAAACCACACCTTGGAACAGTATTTATGATGTTTCACTAGGGATCAACCCCACACCTGGGTTGACTAGATACCTTGGGCCGAATATAGCTATAATACCAGCCTACACTCTGCCACCAAGATTACCCCATTCAAAGTTATCTATGGAGGGTCACCTCCTTCTCTTCTTCCATATGTTCCTAGAACCGTATAGGTAGAAGCTGTGGATTTGTTTTTGCGTGATAGAGCTATTATACTCAATGAGCTGCGAAGAAATTTGGAACTAGCTCGCCATCAAATGAAAATCCGTGCAGATCAGAAACGACGCGACATTCACTTCCAAGTTGGTGATCATGTGTTTCTAAAATTACAACCGTATCGTCAAAATTTTGTCGCCCTTCGTCACTCCTTGAAGCTGGCTCCACGATTTTTGACCTTTACAAAATCATTGAGAAGATTGGTTCTATCGCTTATTGATTAGAATTACCGCCTGGTTTGAAAATCCATAACGTTTTCCATGTCAGCTTGTTGCGTAAGTCCTTTGGCTCCCCTACCACAATCTCACCTGACTTTCCTCCTATTCTCGCTGATGATACTTTGTCACCACAATCTGAGAAGATACTAGATAGAAGGGTCATTCAGAAGGGCAAATACCGCCCAAAAACGGAGGTTCTAGTCTAATGGCAAGGCACCAATCATGAAGATGTGACTTGGGAAAACTTGAGGCGATTTTCCAAGCAATATCAAGAGTACATCCTTGCGGACAAGGATGTTGCTGGCGTAGGGGCATGATACGTGTGATTTAGGAGTATGAGGACCAAGTCCTCGCTTCCTTATTGTCTCCCGCAAGTCACGTGAACTACTATTATTTTTTCTGATTTCTTGCTATTTTACGGCATTATTATCTTTAGTTCATTTTATTTAGGAATTGGTTATCTACGAATTTGCAGCATATCTACAATAACTCTTGTTAACGTTATTATGTAATGTTCTTTTTGCTGGCTATATAAGCCACAAGCTGCAAGTAATAAGGAATAAATAGTTTATCATAATATTACTACTTCTTGACTTCTTCTATTTCTCCCATCTTTCTCTATCTATTCCGTTACCTCAAAATTACACAACATAAAGATGAGAATTAAATAACTCAAGTGATTTAGAAAATAAAAACATAAATAATGACAACATTTGAAATAGAAAACAACTCCCCTAACAATGCAACTTCGTCAATGAAAAAAATGGTAAGTTGTCCACCAAAAAATCTGCTTTGAACCTTCGATATTGTGTGACACTATTGTCTGCTTACCCATTTGGCATGCACTACACATCGTCTTGTCTTCATTGTTCATTGTGGGCAATCCTCTCTTCGCTTCGAATTTCTTACTTATTAATAAGATCATAGTTGACATGGCCATGCCTTTTGATGCCAAAGATTTATATTGTTGTCATATGAGGCTGATTTGCAAGAAATAGTGACCTGCAATATATAACAATTGTATGTTGATCTTCTGCCACTCACCAAATATTTTCCTTGTTCGGTTAATACCTGCATTCATCACTATTGAATTTAACCAATAATCAATCATCACAGAGTTGGCTTATACTCACCAAATTGGCTTTTAACCTATCAACATGAAGCATGTTCTTGAGGCGTGGCAGTCCGTCCATGCATAGGGTCCCTCTTCCAATAACCAAAGCCTTCTTTCTATCACCAAAGGTAATGTGACCATCCACACAACTTTGATAATCCATCAAGTAACTTCTTTCACCTATCATGTGACGTTAGTACCCACTGTAAAAATACCAACCATTATGTGAAGCAACCCGTATAGATTTAAAAATTACAAGTGCTTGTAATTAACCCTTTCTAACCCAAGTACATTTTGGTAATATGAGATATTGTTGGAAATTCATAGAAGATTGTCTAGATTTTTGGTTTTGACCCCTCTAAAATATCATTTCTAATAACTTATAACAATTTGGCCTTATGTTCCCATTTACCCCATAAAAGTGACAAGTATTTCTCCCTTTTCATCAGTCGTCACTGGATGTGTCCAACCATTTAAAACTGAGTTCCATGCTTTTGTTCCTTATGCCTGAATGAATACTCTCATTTGTGATTTCCAAGCTGAATTATTTGAACTATCTAGCAATTAATGCCCTTTCACTGGTAGCCATAATTGTGAAACACGGATCTACACTAACCTGACATACCAAGTTCTGATTCAGTGAATCTCACCTTGATACCAATTGAAAATCCGAAAGGATGTAGTTTCATTAAAATTCTGATTCAGTCGCAGTTGCTTTGAACTGTATAAATGGTTGTTTGATACAAAGCAACAGTTTTAGCAATTGTGAATTTTCTAGCACAAACAAAAATAGAAAAATTAAAAGCTAAATAAACAAATCAACATCTGAGATTTGGTAACGCAGTTTGGCACAACTTGCCTACGTCTGCGAGGTCCTCACCCAGCTTAATCACTTTCACTAAGGAACAACGATAATTTTACTTAAGGCATTACATAACCTACTCATCCTACCCTTGACACTATCCCTCGTCCTCATAACCCATGAAAGTAAATCTTTCCCAATAGCACGACCACCTTGTGCTAATCTCAACAGAGGATTTTTACTATAACGTTTGATAATAAAGATAAGAATTAAGCAACTTAAGTGATTTAAACAATAAAGACATAAATAATGACAACACTTGAGATAGAAAACAACTCCCCTAACAATTCAGCTTCGTTAACAAAAAAATGGGAAGTTGTCTGTGAACCTTCAATATTGTCATTAAAACATCTCACGCATAGTAGTAGAAAATTTATTAAACAAAAATATGTTTTATCACTGAAATGTTACAATCAATAGAGCTGCAAAACACACAAAAACTACTGGAGTTTTTCACACACAACCAACAATGAACATAGCTTGAAAAAATCACACAACCCAAGGAAAAACGCAGTTGCCAGATGTGGATAGAATCCCAATAAAATCAGCTGTCAAAGACAACTCAAGATCCCCAAAATTATTGCTGCCAAGTCACAATGTGCTTATCATTTTTCTACCTAAAAACAACGACATTACTGCCCTAAAAACTTACGCAATAGACAGAGAAACATAGATGTCCAATGTAGATGAAAAATGCCCAAAATCTCCAGCTAAATTAGATAGATAGGATTATCGAAATAGGTTATTAAGAAGAGTCCAAAAATCACCAAAAATCTACATCTTATCTTAATCAAGATCTTTTGATTTTATTCCAATTAAATCCTATCATGACTAGGATTTTTTCTCAAATAAATCTCACCTTTAAAAATCTCGCATAAAAAATAATACTTATCATAATAAAATTCCACAAATAACTAAAAATGTCCAATTACAATTAATGCCTAAAATATCATAACACAAATCTTAGCAAATTCAATTCTATTCCTAGAGCAGGTTGTAGTAGGCAGTTTCCTGCCAGGCAACCAGCAGGACCAGAAACCAAAGAAACTGAAGAAGGATTCACCGCCTGTTTCTGTGGCACAAGTTCCCTCTTCAGATTGTATAGTACGAAGAAAACAATTAGTTGAGCATACGAGGGTCTCACAACTTTAGCTTCTTTAGTAGTTATTATTCCACATGGAGTATTTATAATCCCACCAGGCTATTTAGATGTAGTTTTGTAGGTTACAATGGTCTTAATAGAGTTTCTGTATGCAGAACAGCTTCCTACCCTTTTCATTATTGATTTAATTGGTGACAAGTCCTTGAAGGTGTCCCAATAAAGATGAATTAACGAGAGTTTCATAGCATGAAGATGAGAAAGAATTGTACAAAAGGGAAAGAGGTTTCTGTGTTTATTTCAGAAGTTCAACCATACGGAAGTAGTAACTATGTCGGATAGTATTTGGTTAAAAGCAATGTTTTAAAAACCGGACCGGACATCGAATCGGTCGAATGAAAGGGTTTAAGGTTTAGAGGTTCAACCGATAGTGAATCGTTATAAAACCGGTATATAATAAATAAGAATTAAAACTTATAATAATAAGAAAAAATAAAATATTTTATTGAAATAAAAAATACGCATTAGTTCATTATATAATAAATAAATATGAGTCTAATATAAAACTTAAAATAACAATAAAAATCAAAATTGTATTTTTTAAGGAGGTTGCGTCTTATCATCGTCAAAAACTTCAAATTCTTCAACGTTATTTAAAGATTCGTAAACTACGCTTTCATCCAAAGTATTTGCATCAACTTCTTCTACTACATTAAAATAAATTACA
>JANQBM010000009.1:26816523-26828280 GCA_025594535.1 Erythroxylum domingense | reverse complement strand
TTATATTTTAACTAATTAATCAATTATATTTTAATTAATTAACTAAAACATATTTTTTAATTAATCATATTGTAATTAATTATATTTTAATTAATTACATTACATTATTTTAATTAATGAATTATATTTTAGTTAATTCATTATTATTATTATTTTAATTAATTATATTGCAATTAATTAATTAATAATTATATTTTAATTAGTTATATTTTAATTAATTATAATAAGCACATCCTTACATAAGAATGATACTCATTCTTCTAGATTAGGAGAGGAATAGAGTATTACTCAAAAATGGGTAATAAAAAAAATGACTCTATAATCATAGTCCCTTGCCAAACTCAATCTTTCATTCTATACTCATTCTTTTTTTTTATACCTACTAAACAAGCACACCCGAAAGCCTTACAATAGATATGTTTAACACCATAGATAACTTAAACTATACAAAAATTGAAATAGCTACTATAAACCTCTCACAAAATTCTTAAATGATTAGAAGTTGGTAAAGTTCAAAATTAAAATATGAGCACTCAAAAATACCGATAGGGCACACACGTATCATCTTCTACTTGCTTATGATTCATTAACTAGATTAGTTAGTATTGAAGTTTCTCAAGTTCAATGGCGTTATAATTCGATTATTATGACATCCTCTATTGCAAATTGAAAAATGGTTATGGATCAATCTTTCGTGTCAATGACTTGTGCTTATTTAAATTCAACATATGCAATGTTTATATCCCTAGCATATAATCCGTACATTATCCTTTAATTATATATGCATATATAACACAAAAAATACATGAATTATACATTCAGCTAACCCAATCAACATATTCAGCTAATTAACCCAATCATCAAATATATCTAAATATTGCATATACATATAACCTAAATCTGCTAGTTACGAAAATATAGTATATATATACCTAAATCAACACCGTCGACGGAGAGGAGAAGCCAAATGGCGACAAACGGAGGAAATCAACACAGTCGACGGAGAGGAGAAGCCAGACGACGACAGACGCCAATGGTGAGGAGGGACGCACGATGCGGCAACGAAAGGAGACACCCGACAATTAGGAGAGGAGAGTATGGCATGGCAAGTAGAGGAGACGCACGACGCTGGGAGAGGACGACGACGGAGAGCAAAACAAAGAAGAATAGTAGAAAGGAAGAAGAAAGGTTCGGGGGTCCTTTAACCCCTGAACTGGAGCGACGTCGTTTGGTTTTCATTTTAAAACGATTACTTATAATTTAACGACGGAAAGCAAGTACCGTCGGTGCATAATCAATGACTTGTACATTCTTCCGACAGAATATTATCTATCGATAAAATTGACTTCCCGCCTGATTTGACGACAGTTGCATAATTTTCGTCACTATATGTCGTCAGAAAATTTAGACGAATGTTTTCGATCCACCTTTACAGACACAAATTTAATCCGTCGCAAAATGAAAATTTTCAAGATAGATTCAGCGACAGATACTCAGTTTCTGTCGGTAAGTACAGACGGAGTGTTGTCCGTCATAATATTCCGTTGCTATCATATATTTTCTTGTAGTGATTTACCGATGAGATATATTCCCCGTCGGTATTCAATTTCAGCAAATCTCACGCGAGTTGTTGTCACGTTATTTTATGACAAAACTACGTATTCTGTCGCGATATTATGACAAAAAATCCACCAATTTTTTTCCCTCCATGTTTACCGACGAATGTCTTGTCCGTTGGTAAATCAATCCACTTTACCGACGGAATGTCTCTTTCCGTAGCTAATTAACTAAGGAAATCCTTACGTCGGTAATTTGTTATTTTCTTGTAGTGGCACCTAGCAGTGGTTAACTTAATAAATCCTGATTAATGAAACGAAGTTGTTTTTTTTAAATGACCTCCTTCTTTCTTCTTTGGTTTACAAAGCGCTTGAGCAACATGAAAAACAACTTCCAGCAAAGAAAAACTCTTCTCTTTTGTTATCTTCATTATGTCTTATTCATTCTAATAATAACAATAACAACATTTCAGGTAAATCTTACTAAGATATAAGATTTAAAAAAGTTTAATATTACGCAATCTTACTCTTAAATAATAGAAAGGCTATTTTTGTAATATTATCTTACTCCCATGTACCAATTATTCGTACAATTTTTCCTCAATTTATTGAACCTTTTCTACAAGTGACCAAAGGCTTTTTGGAAAGCCTCCACTTATACAATAGCTTATAAACTAGGTATTTAAATAAAAAATTATTTAACAAATTAAAATTAAGTGACGCATTCAAATTTTAAGCTAACTTTTTTTTTTATAATTTTAACTGATCATTTTTTGAAAAATATTATTTAATTTATTAACAATAATTATAAGTAAGTTAATTATTTAATTAAATTTAAAATTGTGTATTAATTTGAAATACATAAATCGCTTGATTTTTTTAAAAGAGGCTAAAATTTGATAAAAATTATATTATTTTAAGATGATTTGTCAAAATTGAATCACTCGACCAAAGTTCAAATCTAACTGAATATTTAATATTATCATTATCTAGAATAAGTGCCGTCAAGGCCAACGTGGCTTCACCCTGATCTCTTAGTCTTTCCGAACTTGAATAACTCGTCATGGATAAACGCCCACATTGGAGAATCGAAATAAACAGACTCAGCGCTCTAAAAAGTCCAAAACGGTACCAATCAGCACGAGATTCTCCTCAAAGTCCAAATTCATTTCGGTCGGCAACTGCCCGACCAGCCAAGGAACGCCCAGGAACATGCCAAGTTGTTCATCTGTGGATAGATTCTTTAAATATCCTTCGTTTGGGTAAGTTTCACTTTCTGTAGATAGATTCATTATTTTGCCATCATTTCAGGAGCTGCTAATACTTTCTACACTTCTATGACAATTGATGCTGAAATTATAAAGCTTTGTTTGATAAATGGCCTAAAGAAAGCAGGATTAAATGTAGAATGGCTTTGGAGATTTTTGGCTTCTTGATATTTCTTTCTTTTTCATCTCTTATTTGGAAATTTGAAACGAAAAACACGAAAGCTAATTCTGAAAATCCGAAAGGATATAGTTTCGTTAAAATTCTGGTTCAGTTGTTGTTGCTTTAAACTATATCTGTAGTTGCTTTGAACTATATCTGAAGCAACTATATTAGCAACGGTAAATTTTTTAGTACAAACGAAGAGAAAAAAATTAAATGCTAAATAAACAAATCAATACCCAAGATCTGGTAATACAATTTGGCACATCTTATCTACGTCTGCGAAACTCTCAATTTAATCACTTTCACCAAGGAACAACAATTGTTTTACTCAAAGCGTTGCAGACTTGACTCATCCTACCCTTGACACTATCCCTCTCCTCACAGCCTGTAAAAATAAATCACTCCCAATACCATGACTACCTCGTGCTAATTTCAGTAAAGGATTTTTACAGCAATGTTTGAAAATAAAGATAAGAATTAAACAACTCAAGTGATTTAAACAATAAATACATAAATAATGACAACATTTAAGATAGAAAACAACTCCCCTAACAATGCAACTTCGTCAACGAAAGAATGGTAAGTTGTCTACCAAGAAATCTGCTATGAACTTTCGATATTGCGTGACACTCTTGTCTGCTTACCTATTTGGCATGCACTACATATAGTCTTATCATCATTGTTCATTGTGGGCAATCCTCTCTTTGCCTTGAATTTTTTCAACTTGTTAATAAGATCATAGTTGACATGGCCATCCTTTGATGCCAAAGATTTATATTGTTGTCATATGTGGTTAATTGCAAGAAATAGTGACTTGCAACATATAACAATTGTATGCCGATCTTCTGCCACTCACCAAACATTCTTCCTGTTTGGTCAATACCTGCATTTATCACTGGTGAATTTAACTAATAATCAATCATTACAAAGTTGGCTTATACTCTCCAAGTTGGCTTTTAACCTATCAACATGAAGCATGTTCTTAAGGTATAGGGTCCCTCTTTCAATAACCAAAGTCGTCTTTCCATCACCAAAGATAACATGGCCATCTAAACAACTTTGTAATCCATCAAGTAACTTCTTTCAGTTGTCATGTGAGGTAATCACTCACTGTCAAAATATCAACCATTATGTGAAGTAGCCCGCATAGATTTAAAAGTTACAAGTGCATATAATTAACCCTTTCTAACCCAAGTACGTTTTGGTAATATGAGCTACTGTTGGAAATTTATAGAAGATTGTTTAGATTTTCGGTTTTGACTCCTCTAAAATATCATTTGTAACAGCTTATAATAATTTAGCCTTATGTGCCTATTTACCCCACAAAAAGTGACAAGTATTTCTTTTCCTCCTTGAAATTTCTCCTTTAACAGATCTAGTTCCACCATTTTCCCCATCATTCGACTTAGAACATTCATCTTTATATATACCCAATGCCTTGAAGATCTCATTTAATCTTACCAATTTCCAATAATTGTTCTAACTTTACGGGACCTTCATTTAATATTCTTATTCCTTTTTTCATACTGACCAGCTTCAACTTTGTTTCATGAAGCTCATCTATTGTAAATAACGACTTCTTCTCTAGATCTTGAATGATGTTCTTCATGGTAAAATTTTCCTTCTTTAACTTCTCATTCTTCTTACATGTTTGGACCCATTTAGCATACATTAACTCATAAGCCTTTCAAATTTCCTCCCTTTTGTATTCCAAATCACTATCATCATTGTCATAATCTGAACTAAAAGTATAGACTGATTCATTTATTTTTTAAAGAATTTTGGACTGATTCATCATCGTTTTCCCCATTAGTTTCTTCTCTGGTTGTTATTAAGCAACTAACACAACATGATCACTCACAAATTCCTCTTGACTACCATATTCACTTTCAGATTCATTCTCACTCTAAGTAGTTGTATAAGACTTCTCTTTTCTTTCCTTCAATGTGTTAGCACATTCCGATTGCACATGTTCGAAGCCTTGACAATCATGACATTAAATTTTCTTCATCTTTCTTTCACCCTTTTAAGTTCTAACTTGTTGTTTGAAATTATTATTTGATGAGCTCCCACCATTTTGCTAAAACTCAGGTATATCTTTCTTCAACTTCTTTAACCACTTACTAAAATTTCTTATCAATAATACCATATATTCATTCTCATCGGATTCATCTCCTAAGTCATTCATGACTTTTCCAACCTCAACTTGCAATGTCAACCTTTTGTTCTTCTCTCGTTTATCTCTCAACAAATTCATCTCAAAGTTAGTAAGAATTTCAATTACCTTATCGAAGGATAATTCATTGATATCATGCGCTTCTTTGATGATTGTAATTTTCGGTATGAATCTCAAAGGCAATGATCTTAATATCTTCGAGACAAGTTTCAAATTTGAATATTTTCCCAAGTTGATGTGTTTGGTTTGTAATGTCACGCAGTCTCTCATAGAAATCTCTGATAGTTTCATTTTTATCCATTGTCAACTCTTTAAATATAGGTGCTAACATTTGAAATTTTAAGGTTGTCACAAATTTTAATCCCTCATGTATTGTTTATAGAGTGTCCCACACCTCTTTCGCTGATTTACATGATGATACGATAGCAAAGTGACCTTCATCAACTGCACTGAAGATGACACACATGGCTTGAGAATTTTCAAGCGCTCCCTCTTCTTCAGCCCTTATCAATTACATAACCGACTCACCCTACCCTTGACACTATCTCTCGTCCTCACAACTCTTGAAAGTAAATATCTCCCAATAGCATGACTACCTCGTGCTAACCTCAATAGAAGATTTTCACAATAACGTTTGACAATAAAGATAAGAATTAAACAAATCAAGTGAATTAAATAATAAATACATAAATAATGACAACAATTGAGATAGAAAACAACTCCCCTAACAATAGAGCTTCGTCAACGAAAAATGGGAAGTTGTCTATGAACCTTCGATATTGTCATTGAAACATCTTACTCATAGTAGCAGAAAAATTACCAAACAAACATACGTTTTATCACCGAAACGTTAAAATTAATAGAGCTGCAAAACACACAAAAATTGCTGGAGTTTTTTGCACACAACTAACAATGAAGACAACCTGAAAAAATCACACAACCCGGGGAAAAATGCGGTTGCCAGATATGGATAGAATCCCAGTAAAATCAGCTGTCAAAGATAACCCAAGATCCCTAAAATTATTACTGCCAAGTCATAATGTGTTTATAATTTTTACAGTAAAAAAATCTCAAGCAATAGACAGAGAAACATAGATGTCCAATGTAGATGAAAAATACTGAAAATCTCCTGCTGAATTAGATAGATAGGAATATAGAAATAAGTTGTTAAGAAGAATTCGAAAATCACCAAAAATCTACATCTTATCTTAATCAAGATATGTTGATTTTATTCTAATTAAATCCTATTATGACTAGGATTTTATCCCAAATAAATATCACTTTTAAAGAATACCGCATAAGGTAAAATACCCTTCACAAATAACCAAAGAAATCTAATTACAAAGAATGCCTAAAATATCATAACAGAAATCTTAACAAATTCAATTCCATTCCTATAGCAAGTTGTGGTAGGTAGTTTCTTGCTAGGCAACTAGTAGGACCAGAAACCAAAGAAACTGAAGAAGGATCCACTATCTGTTTCTGTGGCACAAGTTCCATCTCCAGGTTATGTAGTACACTGTTAGACCCCTAAGTCCACACTGCGGGATCGTGTGAGTGTTGGCAAGCCTTAGGCAATGTTTGGCACACAGGTTGGCATGAGAAAGACGTGTTGACAAGGGAATAAGGCGAAGTTCTGTGAGTTGGCAAACTAAGTCATGAGAGATCCGAGGGTGTGCGAAGGAACTTGACTTTGACGAGGCAGGTTGGAGGTATGTAAAACGTGCGAGGTTTTACAATAATTTGGTTTGTGACTTGTACTTAGTCATGGAGAGACGAGACTGCACCTTGAAGTGAGCTGGATCATGGAAGATGGACTTGTCCATGGACGTGTATTAATGGAATTATGTGTAGATAGGCCTTGGTGAACACATCAGCAGTGACGTGGCAACTGTGGATGATGTGGCACATGATGATGTGGAGGATAAGATCTCAGTGGATGAACATCAACTTTAAGAGATAAAGATCATCTGGAAGGATCATCTGAAGATAGAGGAGATCTTCGCGTATAAGGATAATCATTCCTAGATAGGGTAATATTTTAAATGTAATGTAACATAATCCTATTAAGGATAAGATAGGATAAGATTGTGATCTTAGCTAGTAAAGTTTTATTAAGACTCTTAGTTATCTGGAGGAGCCTATAAATAACTCGTTAGAGTTAAGAGCCATTAATTCACTTACAGAGGAGAGTGAAGAGAGTATTCAATCAGTGAGAGAGCTCACTGAGAGAAATCACTAAGAGAAGAGAGCTTTGAGAGTTGAGAGAGTTCTGATTATAGGGCTTCGAGTAGGGAGTTCCTTAGAAGGGCTTCGAGTAGGGAGTTCTTTGTAAGTGCTTCGAGAAGGAGTTACTTGTGTCTTTTGTTAACATTTTGTGGAGAGTTAATGAAAGAGTAGCTTCGGCTACATATATATATCTCTTGTTGCTTTCTTTACTATATTTAACATTTGTGTTATTTTGTGTGTGAGAGAAACAATTTAAACACTTGTGTGGGCGTGAGGTATTTGAGGGCTAACGAAATTGTTCGGTGAATTTTACGTGACAAGGTTGAATCTTTCTTAAGCAGACTGAAGTCGGATTGTCGCACCGGGCTTGAGTTGTGGTGAAAGTTCAGGTCCAAAGTAGACCTTTGTGATAGCTAGTATCAGAGCCAATCTAGAGCAATGTCTAGTGGAAGTAATCTGATGGATAGGGTTACTAGAATAGAGGCAATTCTTGAGTCTCTAGCCCAACGGATGCGGGAGTAGTTCATTTGTTAGAACGTATTACAACCTTGGAGAGGGAACTTCAAGCACGTATGAGAGCGCTCGAGGAATAGATGAAGGCTCATGAGAATATGAGTTATGATCTGTTGGTGCTCAAACGTGCGATGGCAAAGCACGAGATGGGTGTCCGAGTGAAAAGCACTATGGTGAAGGTGCGAGACCCACAAGTTTTCGATGGCAAATAGAGTGCCAAGGAGCTCAAAAATTTTATGTGGGACATGAACCAGTACTTTGCAGCGGCAAAGGTGGTGGACTTGAAGAAGGTATTAATCACAGCAATGTACATGGTGGGTGATGCGAAGCTGTGGTAGAGGACAAGGACTTCTAATGATATCATTGCGGGGAGACCTCCCATTGACACTTAGGAGAAGATGAAGAAGGAGCTAACGAATCAGTTCCTACCCAACAACACTTTTTGGCTCGCGAAAGAAGCTTTGAAGGGGTTGAAGTTAGACGACTCAGTGAGGGACTATGTGAGGGAGTTCACATCGGTGATGTTGGACGTGCGGAACATGTCGGAGGAAGACAAGTTGTTCAACTTCATTAGCGGCTTGCAAGGTTAAGCACAAATAGATCTTCATAGGTAGAACGTGAAAGACCTCCCTAGCGCAATAGCGGCGGCAGATGCCTTGGTGGATCTTCAATTGCCACTACCAACTCAACCCAGCGGAGAGGGCAAGAAAAATGGTAGAACCCAGGATGGCAAGGAGAAAGGCAAAGAGAAGGTGGGAGAATCTTCTCAACATAAGAAGAAGCAATCGAAGGGAAAGGTTACATGTTTCATCTGCGATGGGCCGCATTATGCTCGAGAATGTCCGAAGAAGAAGAAGGGCGAGGAGCAGATAAACTCCATAGTCGCGAAGGATAAAGGAGGGAGCGATGAAGATGACTTGGGGGAAGGAGCCATCAACAACATTGCATATTTGAATGTTATGGGCCTCGTGGAGGAGGATTCGTGCAAAAAGAAACTCGACGGAAAGAGGAAGTGGTATGTGGGAAAGGTATCAATGGAAGAGAAGGCTTGCTCCAGTCTTCGACAGTTGGTGAAGGAGTCTTCAAGTGAATCGCTTGTGAAGGAGTGCCCACAGATTATTTCAACGAGGGCGTCGAATTCTTCTAGTAGGGGTGGTTTGTTAGAACCCTAAGTCCAGACTGCGGGATCGTGTGAGTGTTGGCGAGCCTTGGCCAATGCTTGGCACGCAGGTCAACACGAGGAAGGCGTGTTGATGAGGGAACAAGGCGAAGTTCTGCGAGTTCGCAAAACTAAGTCATGCGAGATCCGAGGATGCGCGAAGGCACTTAACTTCTACGAGGCAAGTCGGAGGTATGTAAAACGTGCGAGGTTTTATACTAACTCAGTTTGTGACTTGTACTTAGTCATTGAGCGACGAAACTGTACCATGAAATGAGCTGGATCATAGAAGATGGACTTGTTCATGGATGTGCATTAACGGACCTATGTGCGGATAGGCTTTGGTGAACACATCAGCAGTGACATGGCAACTATGAATGATGTGGCACATGATGACGTGGCGGATAAGATCACAATGGATGAACATCAACTTTAAGAGATAAAGATCATCTGGAAGGATCATCTGAAGATAGAGGAGATCTTCGCGGATACGGATAATCATTCCTAGATAGAGTAATCTTTTAAATGTAATATAACTTAATCCTATTAAGGATAAGATTGTGATCTCAGCTAATAGAGTTCTATTATGACTCTTAGTTATCTAAAGGAGCTTATAAATAGCTCAATAGAGTTTAGAGCCATTAATTCACTTACAGAGGAGAGGTAAGAGAGTATTCGATCAGTGAAAGAGCTCATTGAGAGAAATTACTAAGAGGAAAGAGTTTTGAGAGTTAAGAGCTTTTGGGGGAGTTCTCATTGTAAGATCTTCGAGTAGGGAGTTTTTTGTTAGTGCTTCGAGAAGGAGGTACTTGTGCCTTTTGTTAACATTTTGTGGAGAGTTAATGAAAGAGTAACTTCGGCTACATATATATATATCTCCTGTTGCTTTATTTATTCTATTTAACACTTGTGTTATTTTGTGTGAGAGAGAAACAGTTGAAACAATTGTGTGGGCGTGAGGTGTTTAAGGGCTAACGGAATTATTTAGCGACATTCACGTGAGAAGGCTGAATCTTGTTTAAGTGGACCAAAGCGAGATTGCCGCATGAAGGTGGATGTGACGTGGTGAAAGTTCAGGTTTAAAGTAAACCTTTGTGACGTACACGCTCCTAATGCAGAACAAGTAAAAACTGTGGATGGACACAAACAGCCTAATTCCATGTCCTTCCAAAGAGAGAATTAGGCAGCCAGGGCGTTAGGAACTTATCTTTACCTGATGGTTGATTCCCGGAAAACCTGACAAAGAAAACAATCAGTTGGTCCCACAACATTAGCTTTTTTAGTAGTTATTATTCCACATCCACTTGAGTATTTATGTTCCATTATCAAAGTTTGTTTATAAGCTTTATTACTTTAGGATGACTTACAAAGTATCGGAGGACAAGTTTCTTGGGTGGGACCAAACCATCAGGCTATTTAGATGTAGCGTTGTAAGAGTGATATGACTATTTAAATAGTAGTTTCCATTTGTCACGTGATAGTAAAATTCACTATTATACATTTTGGATAGTGAATTTTACTTGTTATATAACTACATGACTTATTATTTATTTAAAAATAAAAAAAATACTAAAAAGAAATTTAAACTGATAGAAAGTTAATTTCAGATCTAAAACGTTAAGATATATTCTATATTTTATTGTAAATGTAATACTGTTTAGAATTTTAATTTTTAATTTTTAAAAGATCAAAATCAAAACAACGCTAATTTGTGGTAGGAATTGAACAATTTACAAATATGATCCTTCAATTCGGTGATTCTAGACCCAGAAACTATTCTCGTTTAACCATCCTAATCCAATCAAGGATGGAGTTTGAAAATAGGACCACTGAGCCAATAAGGGAAGCTTGGGCTTCTATCATCCAAGTTGGTAGCGTCTTTCACTTTCCATAAAACGTGTTCCATGATCATTCAAACGTCAATATTCTTTTCGTTTCTTATCTGTACAAACTTCAAAAATTAAAAGAACGTGATGAAATGTAAAATAATAAATAACTTTACACTATATTGCATTATAAATCTTTTATCTAAATAATATTTTATTATATTACATTATGAACCCTTCTATCTTTCCCGAACAACAATTTTCTAATATTACATTCATTTAAGAGACACACATAAATTTTAAGTCAAAAATTTTGTATAATTTTAATTGATTATTCTTTTGAAAAAATTTAATTTGAATTATTTAATTTTTAATTAAGTTTAAATTTGTGCATAAATTTGAAATACAAACAGTTTAAATCACTTGTTTTTTTTTAAAAAACACTGAAATTAATGTAAAATAATATTATTTTAAGATGATCAAAGTTAAAATCTATCCACCTATTTAACCCAGTCCAACTTAATATAATATCATTATCAAGGTCAATTTGGCTTCACCATGATCTCTTCTGCGACGGTCGAAAACAAACAATGACTCAGCGCTCTAGAAAGTCCGAAACGATACCAATCAGCACGACAGTCTTGGTCTCTTGTACAGAGACAATTATGCCCTGCATCCCAAGTTTTTTATCTTTACACATCCTTCCGTTAGATTTGTTGCACTTTTCTGTTACCTTAGAGTCCTCCTGTTATGATTGTGACAAAGACATACCTTTGGAAATTTTGCATGTACATTGAACCTTTACCTTGACGATTTAATGACGCATACACGTAAACGAAATACTGCGTCACTAATACTTCTGAGGTT
>JANQBM010000009.1:26785830-26796515 GCA_025594535.1 Erythroxylum domingense | reverse complement strand
ATTTGGTGCATTAAATTTGAATGATAATGATGATGAAGCTCCTCTCAATGATGAGGATTTTGTACCAAATGATAACTATGGTCAATGCAGTTATAGCGGGTATCCTTCTGTTGACGATTGAATTTTGTTGCAGGTTAGTTTTTCCTCTTATTTTAATTTTACTTATATTTGATGTTTATCAATTTATGTTAAATTCTATATATGTGATGTAAATGTAATTGTAAATGTTTTTATTTCAGGTTTAACTTCAACTTAATTGTTTCCTCGACATGATAAAATTGTAATAGTTAAGGATATTTATTGTTCTTTTATTTGATGTTTTGATTTAATTATTATTTATTAAATGATGAAATTGTATTATTGTTATATTTTAAATACTTTGTATTATTCTTATTTTTATATTTGTATTATGATAATCGTCTTTTTTCATATTAATTGTGGTTATTATTTATATGTGAAATATTTAAAATTATTATCATTTCATATTAAATTATTAATTGTGATTATTATTTATTATTATGATTTTTGAAAATGGGGTTGATGTAAACTTATAAAGTATATAGTATATTATAATTGTACAATATACGAATGACCTATTTTGCAAATTTTAAAAAATTTCAGGGACTATTTCATAAATTTAAAAAATTATTTGAAACGGTACCCGGTATTGACCGGTACCGGTAAAGTACCGTACCAGAACTCAATCCGATACTAAAACCGGTATGGTATTCGTAACTTTGAATTGAACAATTGACAAATATGATCCTTCAATTCGGTAATTTTAGACCCGAAACTATTCTCGTTTTCCCATCCTAATCAGTCAAGGATGGAGTTTGAAAATAGGAGCACTGAGCCAATAAGGGAAGCTTGGGCTTCTATCATCCAAGCTGTAGCGTCTTTCACTTTCCATAAAACGTGTTCTATGATCTTTTATAGGTTGGGCTTCTATCATCGAAGTTGAAGCGTCTTTCACTTTCCATAAAACTCCTCTTTTCTCTTCTTCAACATGTTAACATATTTCGCTTGCATATGTCCAAAGCCTTTTTATAACATTGAATTTTCTTTATCTTTCTTTACCCTTTTGAGCTCTAGATTGTTGTTTGAAATTATTATTTGATGAGCTCACACTATTTTGCTTAAACTCGGGTCTATCTTTCTTCAACTTCTTTAACCACATGCCAAAATTTCTTGTCAATAACACCATATATTCATTCTCATTGAATTCATCTCCTAATCATTCATGGCTTTTCCAGCCTCAACTTGTAATGCCAATCCTTTGATCTTCTCTCGTTTATCTCTCAACAAATTCATCTCAAAGTTGGTAAGAATTTCAATTACCTTATCCAAGGATAATTTATTGATATCATAGGTTTCTTCGTTCGATGCAATTTTCGGTATGAATCTCGAAGACAATGATCATAATGTCTTTTTGTCAAGTTTTATATTTGAATATTTTCCCAAGTTGATGTGCTTGGTTTGCAATGCCATGTAGTCTCTCATGGAAATCTCCGATAGTTTCATTTTTATTCATTTTCAGCTCTTCAAATCTAGGGGCTAACATTTGAAATTTTAAGGCTATCACAGATTTTAATCCCTCATGTATTGTTTATAGAGTGTCCCACGCCTCTTTCGCTGATTTACAAGCTGATATGCTAGCAAAGTGACCTTCATCAACCACATTGAAGATGGCACGCATGGCTTGAGAATTTCTAAGCGCTCCCTCTTCTTCAACCCTTGTCCATTCATATAGATCTTTAAGTACTACTTCTCCCTTTTCATCAGTCGTCACTGGATGTGTCCAGTCATTTAAGACCGAGTTCCATGCTTTTGTTCCTTGTGCCTGAATGAATACTCTCATATATGATTCCACGCAGGATTATTTGAACTATCTAGCAAGAGTGGCCTAGTGATTGATGCCCCTTCACTAGTAGCCACCCAAAAATAGCAACATTACAACCTCAAAAACTCACGCACTAGACAAAGAAACACAGATGTCCAGTGTAGATGAAAAATACTGAAAATCTCTAGCTGAATTAGATAGATAGGATTACCAAAATAGGTTGTTAAAAAGAGTCCAAAAATCACCAAAAATCTATATCTTATCTTAATCAAGATATGTTGATTTTATCTAAAAACCTTCAAAACGTTTGTCCTCTCTGACTTCTCTCTACTTCTCTTTTCCCGCTCCTTTTGCAATTCCCTTATTGCCCTCCCTCAGCCTCAACTCTCTGCGCCCTGACTAACGATTAGGTGAAGGGTTATTTGGTCTTTTGCTCTGGTTTGCTTCTGGGGAGACTCATCTCCTCTCCGGTGACGCTCTATCCCATGGGCGAGCCGTCTTCAGCACCAGAGGAGTTTCCTCCTCTTTCCCGGGAACAAGGGGTGGCGGCGACTGCTGCACTTGCGGGGGATCACGTGCAAAAGGACCAACCGCGTAACGCTTGGCACCACCGAGTGCCTCCTCCGAATAACAGAGGTAAGATGACTTATTATCCTAATATGCTGAAGGATGGGGTAGTGTCACCTCCCTTGGAATTACTCCAAGCTGGTGCACGGGCATGGTCGACAGCCCTGGTGGGCTTCTTCTGGTCGAAACGTGTGGCTTTTCCGGTGGTTAATGCATGGGCAAGGGCTCGATGGAATAAACGGGGCCTGGAGAAAGTTATGCTTCAGACAGATGGGACGATGTTATTCAATTTTACTGAACAGTCGAATCTGGATGAGGTTATAGAGCAAGGTCCCTGGCATATTGGGGATCAGCCTATATTCCTTCAACAGTGGAAACCGGGTATGGATGTAGACAGAGGAACCATAGCTACCATTCCGATGTGGGTACAATTCCATGGGCTTCCGATGGAATACTGGACAGTGGCAGGGCTGAGCCACCTCGCTAGTGTAGTGGGCAATCCGATCTGCATGGACTCTCAGATAGCAACTATGGAGAGAATTGGTTATGCGAAAATTTGCATCGAGGTTTCAAAGCATGCGCCGCTCCCAGACCAGCTACCAATCCTTTGGTTAAGTCCCACTGGTGAGCTAATCTGAGATAATATCAGCATTACCTATCCCTGGAAACCAAGTTCTCTACAGCAGCAGTGGGTGGCCACGGGTCGCCTGTTTCGGTCAAGTTGGCAAGAGGATTTGGAGTGTCCAATGTTTATGGAGCTAACGCAGGACCACACTCCAACGAATAATAGCTCCCCGGTAGATCTTAGTGTTGGGTTGCATACTGTGGAGTTGTCCGTGAGGGATCAGGGGGCAGGTCCCAGTACCCCTCCTAACCAAGGAGAAGAATCCATGGAGAATGGCCTGACAAAGCCTTTAGAGTCACCAGGGGAGGTTAACTCTGATGTTACTGAGAGCCTAGGACATATGGTCATTGCGATTAGTGGCAATGCTAATTTTGGCAGTGATGAATGTAGGGCTGAGGACAGGGGTCCGTCTGTACAACCCATGGGGGAAGTAACACCTTCCATTACCAGGGAAGGAATGCTTAGGATTATGAGTAGTCCTGTGGATGTTGAAACAATGGAGGCCACGAAGCCTAGCATGTCTATTAATACAAAGGTAGGATCAGAGCCAGAATCAGGGGAGATTAGACAAACAGTGGTTGGAGCTGGAAAAAAGACAGCTGGGAAAAAGAAACCAAAAAAGAAGAAACACAAAGGGATCATATCCCCGGAGTGTCTCTTTTAATGACTATCTTAGTATGGAACACGAGGGGTCTTAATGATCCTCTCAAACAACAGATGCTACGAACCGTAGTGGATCAAACTAAACCTTTTTTGGTAGGGCTTCTTGAAACTAAAATAAAGTGTGGGGTTGTTCCCAAGATGAAGAATTTTTTGGGGTCTAATTGAGATTGTGTTACAAACCATAATCTTCATTATAATGGCAGAATTATGTGTTGGTATGATACAAATACTGTGGAGGCAGAAGTGGTGAAAATGGGAGACTAATTTATTCACCTTCGCTGTAGAGTAGTAGGGCAGTTGACTGTCGAAGTAACCTTAGTGGATGCGTCTAATTTTGCGTTCCAAAGGGCTGTCTTATGGGAAGAGCTGAACGATTTGGTTAGAAATATGCACACTGCATGGGTAGTGTTAGGTGACTTCAATTGCTGTCTCCGATCGGATGAGGTGGAAGGAGGGACTGGGTTTCATTTAGGATCCGGGACTGAACTTACTCAACTATTCCAAAACACTGACTTAGTGGATCTTTGTGCGGTGGGCCGTCATTTTACTTGGGAGAACAAACAAAAAGGGCAGTGGTTTATGCGGAAAAAACTTGACAGAGCACTGGTGAATCATATTTGGCTGCGATCCCATCCAATGGCTTCGGTACTGTTCGGAGAACCATTATTTTCAGATCATGCATCTATTCTAGTCCGAAATTTATGTGATGGACTCAAGGGAGGGGCTCCATTTCACTTCTTTAATGGATTACTACCTCTTGAGGGTTTTATGGGAATGATACAAGATGTCTGGAATATTACTATTCAAGGTCACAAACAGTTTCAGCTCATGCAAAAATTAAGACTAGCGAAGCAGGCAATCAAAGAGTTTAGCAAAAACAGAAATCAAGATGTTGAAGCACTGGGTAAGGCATTGCAGGAGGCCCAAAAACTCTGCTATGATGATCCTCATAATGCCCTCCTTCGATCCCAGGAGGAGCAGTCCCTAAAGCAGTTCCAGGCAGCAGTACAGGTACAGAAGGACATCCTAAAGCAGAAAGCTCGGCAAACATGGCTTAACGAAGGGGACATCAACACCAAATTTTTCCAAGCCTCAGTACTCAATCGGAGGAACCGAAATACTATCACTGAGTTAAGAGATGAGGCGGGTCACAGGTACAGTACTCATCCGGAATTGGTTACTCATATTCGAGACTTCTTCATGAATTTAATGCGCAGGCCGGAAGGATACCGAAAGGGTTTTGGAGTGCAGAATGTGTTGACTTATAACCTTAGTTTTGAAACTCTTGAGATGCTAATGACTCCTTTCACACCTCAACAAGTTAAAGAGGTGGTATTCAGGTTCCACAGCTCGAAAGCACCAGGTCCTAATGGATTCCCGGCAAGTTTTTTCCAGCAGACTTGGGACATTACGGGTGCTCTAGTCACGGAGGCAGTTCTTGAATTTGTTGACTTCTGGATCGTTGTTAAAGGAGATTAATCACACTTTTGTTTGACTTATCCCAAAGAAGCCTCAACTAGATCGGATCTCAGATTATCGACCTATTTCGTGTTGCTCGACGGTATACAAGATTATTGCTAGTTTATTGGCTGACCGATTAAAAAGGGTATTGGCACTGGTGGTTTCGAAGTCACAAGGAGCTTTTCTACCTTCTCGAAATATCGATGATAATATTCTTCTCTTACAAGAATTGATGGGGGATTATCATTCAGGGAAACAAATCAAAAGTTGTGTTATGAAGATCGATTTATTCAAAGCATATGACACGGTGAAATGGGGTTTTTTAAGAGATTGTTTGGAAGCTATCGGGATACCTAGGCGATTCCGGATGTGGGTACAACAATGCATTCAGACGACTTCACTAAGTGTTCTAATCAACGGTATCCCTACACAGCCTTTCATTCCTACTAGAGGGATTAGGCAAGGGGACCCCCTCTCCCCTTATCTATTCACTTTAGTGATAGAGGGGCTATCTCGCTTACTCACTCAGCTGGTAGACTGTAATGAAATGTTCAGGTATCATCACAGGTGTAAGGAGCTCAAGTTGTCTCATTTATTATATGCAGATGATGTCATTCTTCTAAGCAGGGCTGAACCGCAGGCTGTATCCATACTAATGAATGGGCTGCTTACTTTCTCAGAGTGGTCCGGGATGGACCTAAATCTGCGGAAAAGTGGGGTGTTTGTGTCGCTTGATGTACGAAATCATGAATGGGTAGCAGAGATGGTGGGGTGCTCTATTCAAGATACTCCATTTTGGTGGTTTTGGTTTGATAATTGGTCCCAGTTCAGCCCGCTATGGGACCGAGCTGATTTGATCCCATCCCGCAATCGGATCCCCATGGACGCTACACTTTGCTGGATTTTTCGGGAAGGGGATAGACTGACCAATGTTCGCTATTGCCATGTGCTTGCTTCTTATCTTGATGGATTAACGCTGAGTAGTAAAGATGATGTGGTCGTATGGACAGCCCATTCTAATGGCAAGTTCACCAACAAATCAGCCCGTCAAATTGAGGAGTCCTTGACAATAGTGCCATGGGCGAAACTTGTATGGACACAGGTACTAAGTCCCAAATCATCCACACCTTTTTATGGTTAGCTATCAAAAATAGGCTGAATACAAAAGATAGATGGTTTGGGAACTATGACCCCATTTGTGTGCTTTGTAAATTAGTTAATGAGAACCGGGATCATTTATTCTTTGAATGCACTTATAAAAAAGCGGTATGGAGTAGACTACTCAATTTGTTACGGTTACCGCGATTACACTTTCAGTGGCATGAGGTTATAGATGATATCTCACAGCTGACCAAGGTCGGCCAGCCCAATAGCATGCTTATAAAGACTTCCTTTCAGATGATGATTTATTCCCTCTGGCGGGAGAGAAATCGAAGAATTTATTCCCATGAAGAACAATCTAAATATGCACTTGCGGAATCATTAGTTAACTTTATTAGAGAAGTTATGGTGGCAAAAGGGAAGCAACATACCATCAGCCCTGATCTCAAAAATGTTTGGAGGATTTAATCACTGATGTCATATTACATTGATTGAGTTGTGTCCCTTTCTGTTTTGTTCTTCAGAAGTGTAATTGAGTTTAGGTCCGTCTATTTTGTTATCCTTGTAAAGGATTGTATATAGTTTCAACACTATCGATTTATAATACCTCTTTAAATTAAAAAAAAAAGATATGTTGATTTTATTCAAATTAAATCCTATCATGACTAGGATTTTATCTCAAATAAATCTCACCTTTAAAGAATCCCGCATAAGGTAGAATGCTTATCATAATAAAATTTCACAAATAACCAAAGATATCTAATTACAAATAATGCCTAAAATAATATATCACAAATTTTAACAAATTCTATTCTATTCCTAGAGCAGGTTGTAGTAGGCAGTTTCCCGCTAGGCAACCAGCGGGATGGTTGATTCCCAGAAAACCCGACAAAGAAAACAACCAGTTGAGCATCTGAGGCTCCTGTAACTTTAGCTTAGCTTCTTTAGTAGTTATTATTCCACATGGACTACTTATGTTGCATTATCAAACTTTGTTTGTAAGCTTTATTACTTTAGGATGACTTATAGAGTATTGGAGGACAAGTTTCTTGGGTGGGATCAAACCATCAGGCTATTTAGATGTCGTTCTGTAGGTTACAATGGTCATAATAGAGTTTCTGTATGTAGAACAGCTTCCTGCCCTTTTCATTATTGATTTAATTGGTGACAAGTCCTTGAAGGTGTCCCAATAACGATGAATTAACGAGAGTTTCGCAGCACGAAGATGAGAAAAAATTGTACAAAAGGGAAAGAGGTTTCTGTGTTTATTTCTGAAGTTCAACTATACGGAAGTAGTAACTATGTTGGATAGCATTTGGTTAAAAGTGTATCTTGAATTTTAATATTCATAATCGAATATAGGTTAATTCTGAACATTTTAAAGTGTTCAGATTAAATATTAATATTTTTAAAACAGACTTTAAATAAATGAAAATTTAACAGAATTAATTTACTATTAATCAAATGTTATATTAATTAATGTTAATATATTATTATTTTTATATTTTAGATAAAAATAAATTTTGCTGACATATAATTATTTTTAATTAATTAAGGAGTGGTCTGACTATTTAAATAGTAGTTCCCATTTGTCACATTATAGTAAGATTCATCATTATACATTTCGGATAGTGAGTTATGTAACTATGTGACTTACTATTTATTTAAAAATAAAAAATGATACTAACAAGAAATTTAAATTGACATAAAGTTAATTTCGTTAAATTTTTTATCTAATTAAAATTTGTTTTGAAATTGTTAAGATTGAATTATCTATTCTATATTTTATTGTAAACGTTGAGTTTAATAATATACTATATAGTATTTTAATTTTAAAATTTTAAAAGATCAAAATCAAGACAAACATTAATTTGTGGTGGGAATTGAACAATTGACAAATATGATCCCTCAATTCGGTAATTTTAGACCCGAAACTATTCTCGTTTTCCCATCCTAATCAATCAAGGATGCAGTTTGAAAATAGGAGCACCTGAGCCAATAAGGGAAGCTTGGGCTTCTATCATCCAAGTTGTAGCGTCTTTCACTTTCCATAAAACGTGTTCCATGATCATTTAAAGGTCAATAGTCTTTTCGTTTCTTATCTGTACAAACTGCAAAATTCAAAGAAAATGAAGAACTGACTTGATAAGTGAAAGTGAGAGCTCAAACAAAAGACCATGGGTAATTTACTCTCCAGTGCAAGTAATGAATATTATTCATCCACTGTTATTATTCACTAAATAAGATTTTAAGCATACCACAGTTTACCAATTAAATTATTTAATAAATTGATAAAACTTCAATTTAATTAATATTAATATTTTTCCGAAACTAATTTTTATATTAATTAAAAGTAAGAATGAGTACTTCTGAACTTTTTCACACTTTGTATCTTCATATAATTATCGTTCGGATGTTACTACAATAACATCAACAATATTTCAGTAAAAATCATGTTAAGGCGAATAATTTAAAGAAGTCTAATAGTATGTAGTTTTTACTCCTAACTAGTAAAATTGTTATTTTCGATAGTACTTGAATGTTATTATTTTGTAATGTTTAACTTATTCCCGTATATCAATTATTCGTGCTACTAATCTAAATAATTTTCAAAAAATTTCCTCCATGTATGGAATCTTTTGTCTAAGGCTATGTTTAGTTGGGAATTTATTAATGGAATGTAATATTATTCCATCGTTTGGAATGAGGGTTTATAAATTATAATAAAATATAATGGAATGAGATAGAAGATGAGGGTTTCATATTACATCTCATTCCATCATAAACAGCAAAAATAAAAAACTTCATATTTGGGAGGTTTATGATGAAATGTAAAATTATAAATAACTTTATAATAAATTACATTATAAATACTTTATTCAAACAACATTTCACTATATTAAATTATAAACCATTATATCCCTCTTAAACAATAATTTTCTAATATTATTCCATCGTTTGGAATGAGGGTTTATAAATTATAACAAAATAGAATGAAATGAGATAGAAGATGAGAGTTTCATATTACATCTCATTCCATCATAAACAGTAAAAATAAAAAATCTCAGATTTGGGAAGTTTATGATGAAATGTAAAATGATAAATAACTTTATAATATATTACATTATAAATACTTTATTTAAACAACATTTTACTATATTAAATTATAAACCATTATATCCCTCTTAAACAATAATTTTCTAATATTACATCCATTTACATTCAATTCTAATATAAATCATTCAATTCTATTACATTATATTAAAAACCTTACGTCCAACCAAACATAAACTAAGTGATTGAAGACTTTTTGGATAGCAACCCTTTATACAATAACTTATAAACTAGGTATATAAATAAAAAATTTATTTCACGAGTCAAAATTAAGTGACACATTTAAATTTTAAGTCAAATTTTTTGTGAAATTTTAACTTATTATTCCCTTTTAAAAATATTATTAAATTATTAACGATAAATATAAATAAGTTTGATAATTTTGTTTCGACTTGATTAAATTTAATTTGAATTATTTATTTTTTAATTAAGTTTAAATTTGTGCATTAATTTGAAATACAAAAAGTTTAAATCACTTGATTTTTAAAAAAACACTGAAATTAAATTAAAATAATATTATTTTAATATGACGAAGGTTAATATCTACCTCACTATGTAACCCAGTCCAACTATAATATCATTATCAAGCATACGCGGCGTCAAGGTCAATTCGGCTTCACCGTGATCTCTTTTCCGACGGTCGAAACAAACTATGACTCAGCGCTCTAAACAGTCCAAAACGGTACCAATCAGCACGACAGTCTTGGGGTCGTGGTACAGAGACAAGTATTATGCCCTACATCCCAATTTTTTTATCTTTACACATCCTTCACTTAGATTTGTTGCACTTTTCTGTTATCTTAGAGTCCACCTGTTATGATTATGATCTAGACATACCTTTGGAAATTTTGCACTGATCCTTTAGGTTGACGATTTAATGGCGCATACACATAAACGAAATACTGCGTCACTAATACTTCTGAGGTTATTGTAACTTTAACATAATTTTAAATTAATTTAAATTTTAAATTCATGTTACATAGTGAATAAATTTAAAATTTGATAAGTGTTTAAATTTCAAAATATTGAATTTCTCAATTCAAAGATTATTTTAAAAATATATATTTTATTGATATAATTGTTAAAATTAATATTTGAAAGAATTATGTAAATTGTAATTTTACGTTAACATTATATGGTGAATAAATTTAAATTCTGACTAAGTGTTTAAATTTTTTGAATATCTCAATTTAAAAGTTTTTAACATTTTATTGATACAATTGATAAAAAAATGTTCAAATTAATATTTGAAAAATTATATGATTTGTTTTTTGTATAATTTTTTAACATCAAATAAGGGATTGTATTTCAAAT
>JANQBM010000009.1:26613254-26626703 GCA_025594535.1 Erythroxylum domingense | reverse complement strand
ATCGAATCAAATTTAGAAAGAAAAGTCCCCATCACAAACCATACCATATAATCCTCACCAAAGTTCATATCCATAACCTTAAGCTTATAGTAGCAACTCATGAACTTGTCAATATGAGCCTTAATGTCAATTGCACCATCATAAATAATATGATGAAGCATATTTAAGTACTTATTCTTTGAAAACTTTATGTACTTTTTAATGGTAGTAAGAAAATTCTTTGCATTATCAGTCTCGAAAATACTATTACAAAAGATTAATCTATGTGATATCTCATAATTATCAAACAACATTGGTTAGAGTATTCCCACTCCTCATAGGATTTCCTTTCCTTCTTAGTAACAACATCAAAAGGTTTTGGTGGTGGATCAATTCTCAAGATCAAGTCCATTCGCATGATAGTCAAATTCATCATGAGAGCTTTAATCCACTGCTTGTGGTTCATTCCATTCAGTGTCAAAATAACAAAGACTCTCAAATTGCTTAAAGCTGAATAAGAACTAAGAGCAATAACTATAATATGCATGTTAAAATAGAATCATGCAATTCATGCTCTTTTTCTCAAAATTAATTATATAATTCATGCTAGAATTCCTTAAACAAATATAAGACTCATTCACAGGTAAGAACAATTTATTAAATATTACAACCAAATTATTAATATACTATCGAAAGAATAGAAAAATTGTGTAGTTCATAATATTTTAATAAAATTTCTTCACTATATTAAGCATCATACTAAATAGTAATTATCGGTAGGATAATTAATTATTCGTATAGATCTTAATGTTATTTTATAAGAAAAACACAAAATTTTAAATATACATGAATATTTAAAAAGTTCCTCATTATAAATAGTTTCACATATTCAATTCTACGACAGTTAAAAAAACATTCACTATTGTCAACAAGTAATCATGTTTATGTCATAATAAGATTAAAACAATTAGAATTATCAAATAAAAAAGTACTAGTTAATCTTGTGCATAAACATATGGAAAAAATAAAAAATGAGCAAAAAATGAAAAAAATGGTCCAAAAAAGGACCTTGCACGAGCCCCACACGCACTATACATAAAAAATTATTTAAAAATAAAAAATAAAAAATATAAAGAGTCGGGTCAAGTGAGGAGACTTGCGCATCGTACGGAGCCGGGACGACTTCGTAGGTGTCGTCCCTAACCTCTAACCGGGTCGGTGGGTCAAACCCGCACACTTCCGACCTCCGTTTTGGACGATTTTTAAGGCATTTTCTTCTATTTTTCACTTTCTATGGATTTCCCATATCCATTTCAGCCAAAAATGCTCCAAAATTTGAAAATATCAAACCCATTTCGGCCATTATCGAAAACACAAAGTTTTTTGAAAAACTCACCAAAAAAAACCGTGATTCTTTATCCAAAACAAAGATAAAAGACAACAACGACAACTAACAGCATTTTCTTAACCTCAATGCATCATTTCAAAGTTATTTACTCAAAAAAATGAAAAACAATTTTGTGGAAAAACGAGCACTAAAATCAAATGACCATATCTCTGATACCAATTATTATATTCACAGATGCATTCATCAACATCACACAGCTAAGATCTCATTGTTTAGAGCATGACAACATAAAGAAAAAACATACCTCCAAAGCTTTGCATATAGTCTTGGTGGATTCTCTCCATGTTTTAGCACAACCTATCAAAAAACCAACAAGAACACTTTGTACAATAAAAAGTTAATGGTAGAAGACCAATGAGCTTTTGACATCCACACACACTATATATATATATATGCACAATCTCACCATATGTTATATCTTATAACATGTTCTACCCTAAAGGGTAAAATGGGAAAATTGTGTCATTTTAAAGATGTTATGAACTATAGTTTAATGGGCCAACATATAGTTATTAGAGTACTAACATATGCCTCAAATGCAATTAGTAAATTATTAATCATCCCATTATAGTTATTAAACATACATTAGGCAATTTGGTTAATGGTTATGCATATGGAATTTATATTAGGATTATATTAGTCCACATATTTCTAATACCTCTTTCATGACAGATTTGAGAAAGAACATTTGAAAATTATCTATAGGAATTAGTCATTATCGATAGGAATTTCTATCATCTAAGCTGCAAACAAATTATAGAAATCTAATAATACATATGTTTTTTAGGGAAAAAAGAAGTAAAAAGTAAATTTATGCTTAGAAAATATGTTAATGTCCTTGTTAGAGCTTTAACTGACCTAAGTAATAAAGAGAAGTGCTTGTTATCATTTTACTTGCATCTTAACAATATAGCATTAGCATGACATGTGTTATTCCCAATTCTGCAATTACGAGAAGTTCTAGCCAAGTGTTGACTATAACCTGAAGATAGATGCTTATCCATTTGTATAATTCTTCTACAATGGAAAATAATGCAAATAACAGCGGAGTGAAATATCCAGCAGCATGCACAATATAATAGTCAATATTCTAAGATAAACTCTGTACAGATTAACCGTCACAGACTGAATTCATAGAAAACAGTGACTACAAATTAGTTAAGTTTCTACATGAAGGAAAAGGGCAAATTCTGATGAAATTAGCAGGCCAATGTGATTAGCAGAAGATACAGCATCATATGCAATCCACAGAGTAGTCAGAAAAATGCTAAGAAAATTTACTGATTGCAGCTAACTGCAGGGTCAGCATTCTTGATAATCCAAGGGTGCTCCAAGATCTTCTGAAGGGAGAGCCTCTTTGAAGGATCTTTTACCAGAAGCTGAAGAAGTTTTTAATATAGCTTATTTAAGATGTTGTCGAATATGCCACAGTCGCAACTGACTCGGTCAAATGTGGAAAATTATTGTGCAAGACCATACCTGGCTAATAAGGGTTTTGGCTTCTGCAGAGACTGATGGAGTGGAAGGAAAAGTCAAGTCAAGCTTCATAATTCTGCATCATGCAAATCAAATACGGCTAACAACCCAACTCGTGTCACACAATCGTATAGATTTTAGCGGGATAATATAGCCCCATTTTACCTTCTGAATGTATCACTTTGACTCTCAGCCTCAAATGGAGGGGCTCCATATAGGAATTCATAACAAAGTATACCCAATGTCCAGTTATCAACTGCATAATCATGAGCTTTATTCTCCACCATTTCAGGTGCTAGATAATCCAGAGTTCCACACATTGTGCGTCTCTTGCTCCTCGATTGCACAGACCATCCAAAATCAGCAATTTTCAATCGACCCTACGAGGAATGTGAAACACTTTCAGAATTTTATCACTAAACAAAACATATACATTCGTCAATGTATTCACTCAAATACAGCTAGAAAGTCAACAGAATGAAGCAAATGTCCTACTGTTGTAAGCATATAATCAGCAAAGAGGCTAAAAATTCAGTCCTTTTACCAAGTTCTGCACGATCCTAAAAATCAGAGAACTTCTATTCATGGGTTAAACTCGTTGAAGAAAATCACAGTGTTGAATTCACAATGTTTGTACATAAAGTCACGACAGATTGAACATCTTACCTCATGATCAAGCAGCAAATTTTCCGGTTTAATATCCCTGTGAATCACATCTTTCTTATGACAATAAGCCAATGCGTTTGTCAAACTAGCTACGTACTGAAAGCAAAATTAAAAACCCAAAAGTAAGGAAGCATACAAGCTTTCTTTATTTGAAATACATCAAAACAATAACTAAAGCAACGTAAAGCTAAGAACTAGATGATCATCACCGTGGCGGCCTGCTTCTCACTCAAATAACCATTTTTCCTTAGCTCCTTATAAAGCTCACCACCATGAGCATACTCGAGAATCAGGAAAATACGGTCTTCGTCATGAAACCATCCATAAAGACGCAAAATGTTAGGGTGATCAAGACTCGTCTGAATCTCCATCTCTCTTCTCAATTGATGATGTATTCTGTACTTCTCTATCTGTTCCTTGAATAGAACCTTTAAAGCCACAATATATTTACTCTGTAAAAAGAAAAGGGGTTCTTTCATTATTTTAACTGTTAAATTCAAAACAGAAAGAAAAAAGAAAGCAAATCTGAACCTGAACTTCTCTAGCGAGATAGACTCTCCCGAATTTTCCTTTTCCGAGCGGTTTTCCGATCTCAAAATCCTGCAGAGACCATTGCTTCTTTGAATTCTCTTCTGATTGCATGTCGAAACCCTTAGAATTCACCAATTGATCGTTAGGATTTTCAAAATCGATTGCAATAAAACTTGAAATCTAAATTCTTGTTCCTTGTGTTCGTTTCCCGCCCGGTGAATCAAATGCCATAGAGGAACAGCAGTTTGTGCTAAAACAAATTTTAGGCCACATACCAGTGGGAATGTACTTCCTTACAGAGCCTTCACGTCTCCAAGAAAACTGATTATCAAACTTAACAAATCAGATCACTTCCCAGAAGCGTCAAAACAAAGTCATAACAACACAAGTTAGTGAGTGAAAAGCAAAAGTTTGAAACCAACTACAGTCACACTACAAGCAAACAAGTTGAGAGGGGGGTAACAAACAACCTCCGTCGTCTCCGACTGCGTTGGGGCCAAACGAGCAGGTGATGCTCCGGCGATGAGCAGATCTTATCACGTGAGAAGGATTAAGCCTGAATTTGGAAGAAGACAATATGAAATGCAGAAGCTGTGTTTTGTTTTGGATAGATTTGAAGTTTAAACATTGGGCGGGCTCCCAAATGAAAGAGACGGTTTAACTAGTATGTACAAAATTTGTGAAAATACTAAAATGTCCCCCCTTTTTTTTTTTGGCTTAAAACAAGATATTTAGGTTTAAAATATTCATAATATCATAAAATTGTCTAAATATTAAATAAATTTAAAGAAATTGAAATATGATTAAAAAAAATATTCTTATCAATGATTTTGATTATAAAAATTTGTTAATTTACAAAAATTGATCGATTAACTAATAAACTAATAAGTTTTTAACAATAAAAATCATTAAAGTAAATCGAATTAATAAGTTAAAAATCGAACTGAAAAATTGAACAGTTTAAGATTTTTATGATCTAACTAGTTGAACCAATCAAATCAGTTGGGTTTTTAATCGTTCCTAATATGCACACTCTAAATAAAATAATAATTTATAAATAAGATTAATATTTATAAATTTTTAATTGATAAAGTTAACCTTTTGAATTGAATCAATTAATTTTCAATTCATAGAAAATTTCAAAAAAATTCAATCTTTAAGATCATATAAAAAGAGAAAGTGATTTTCTTTTGTTAACGTTTAGTTAATTTGATTAATAATAAATTAAAAATTTTATTTTTGTTCTAATTAATTGTATTTATTTATTTAAAGAGTATTGAAGTTGTGTGACTTTAACTCTTTTTCTTCTCTCTTTTCAGGTTTGTATTATAAAGTTAGAAATAACAAATTAGCTCCAACATGTCTACTCAAAATTAATAGACCAAAATGGATTTAATAGATTTTAAATTAAGACTCGATATCAATTTCAAGCATAATACATTTATTTGAATTTTTAAATATCACATTAACAATTCAAATAAATTTAACTCAATTCAATGCTCAAATTATAAAAAATCTACCCTAATAAAGTAAAGAAGAGAGAAAGATACATTATCCTCGAGGAACAACACATGCCCGAGCCAGAGCAAGTCTGACTCAATCTAGTCCAAATTATTTTTAAAATTAAATGTCAAAATTAAGTCGTTTTAACAAAACAAAGTCGTTTTATTATTACTTGCTAAGCCTCGAACCTAGCACGACTCAGACAACCTTGGCCAGCTCGAGCCTTGAGCAATCCAAGTCTGAGCCCAACCTGAACTCATTCAACCGCAGCTTGGCCCGTTGATCTCAATAGTCAATAGGGCCGAGGCCAAGGCTGGACCTTATTGTCATCTCTATATAAGAGAGGCTACTAATTGTTGGGGCTACTGTATCCTGATTAGTCTTTAGGACATTAACTTACCATATAATCTTTTTCTTTTTTCAAATAATGGGTGATGCAAATTGATAAAATGATACTTTTCTGAGATTCATGGCAAGTAAACTTGGATGAAACTTGGGTCCTTCTTTATTTGGACTAATACAATGTTAATTGTAATAACTATAAATTATACCTAGACCCGATCAAACTTAGATTTAGGCTCGAACTCGAGTTTGATAAGTTTTTTAAACCAACCAACCAAGAGCAGTCCAGCAGACCAACCCAAAAACACTGACCAAAACATGTTTGACCAGTTGTCATGCCTACTCAAATCATTCCCTAAGAGAGAAGCCAAGTAGATGGACCAATAGAATTTTAGTATTTTTAGGACTTAATTTGTGTATAAAGAAACCAAAACACTCATTTATCCCTAATGATGATAACATAGAACAATTACTTAAAAAGAGTTATAGCTCCAAACTACATCAAATCAAATTGTAGGTTCAACAAATCATAGCCTTATCACTAAGGCTCCAACACAGTTGAAAATTAGCTAGTTCCTGATTACATATATGATATGATGACGGAAAAAATACATGTACAAGATATACAAATGAGTAAATCCCTAATTTATCTGCATCCACTATAGTAGTTAAAAAACAATGAATCCCAATTACATCGAACTATTAACTCAACTAAATAACACCAACAGAAAAATGAAGAACCATCTTTGTGGAACCAGCCTCTCAAGAGTTGCTCCAGAAATGGTAAAAATATGTATGTTAGATCCACAAGGATGGCTCCAAACTGAAAAGAGACTGACTTGATATCTGAACAGGGGCAGCCAAAATACCCTCGTATACCTGCTAGTACTCTATCCTAACTAATCAAAATTTAATGTCCTAAAAATCTAGGATTTAATAAGGGGACTAAGTCCATCGCCTTCCCAACCAAGCTTGAGCATGTGATCGACTACTTTTAAGCTTAACTGCAGAACAATAATCAAAAGGAGTTCGGAGTAAGGTTCGGCTTTCTGTGATCAACCATTAGAATCACAATGGACACAAATGAACATTTCATTTCAATCCATTCGAAACCGAATTTGCCTACCCACCCACTTGAACCAATATTTATGATAAATAGTGTCCTTATCCAAAATTTGGAACAACATTGAGGTATGAACAGATAACAAATATTTATATGCAAGGTATGTAAACAGTCAAACCCAGAACGTCTTCGTGAATGAGTAAGTATCCTTGAGAGATGAAGACGTCTCTGGATCAATACATCTATGAATTTAACAATACTCCTTTAATTAACAACATTCAAGGGGAAACATATTACTGTCTTGTAAAGTTAAGACACTTTATCTCCAACCAAATTTTACACCTGGACCAGGAGCACAGTGTAAATAATATCACACATCATTAAACTGGTTGACAACAAAAAAGAGTGGAAATCGAAGTTCAACTTACGGCAGGATCGGTGAAGATTATCAATTGTTTATCCACAGTTGACACCAAAAGATTGGTATTATCATTGTTTAAAGCCAGAGCCGTAATATCCTGGCCTTCTCCAAGCTTCATAACATGAAATACCTGTTTTATAGAACATCAGTATTTTGTCAAACAAAAAACCACAAAAAGTGAGACATCAAATGCACCAAACTATGGAAAACAATTCTACAAGTGCACTAAAGAACAGTTACAATGGCAAGTTTAGATACAACACCAACGTGGCATCTCTATCATAGCCAATTCAAGCAAGCCCTACCTCGTGCCAAATCTTATAGCACATATTTTAGACAGAACCTATTACATAACATCAACATTTATATACAAAAGAGTAAATTAGGTGTGTGCTCACTACTGACATTCTTTTTTCATACCTCTAATGTATGCAGATTGAGGAAACAAAGTGAGGGCAAAGGGATATTTAGTCTGTTGTCTTCTTGACTATCCTCTGATTCGAGCTCCATTTCTCGACTCCCCGGCTTTATTAAACTCAAATCTCGTTTGTTATTAGTATTTCTTTCATTTCCCAAGCCTGAGTTCATTCCAATCAAAGCACTATTCCCATCTACTGAAATTTCAATGCAACTCACAATTCCACTAAAAGGAAATTGGGCTTTGGCAATTGGTATCCCATTAACAGTAAAAGTACTTAGAGTATGGTGATCTTTATTCCAAGTCATTACAACCCCCTCAGATGAAAGGCAAACGGCATCTGCCTGAACACCAATTAGCCTTCTGATCAAACGACCCCTTCTTATAGAATGCAATAGAACATCAGATAAGTGGGAAGAAGAGACAACAATTCCAAGATCCGAACTAACACAACAAGACAGTATAGAATGATGGTGGCCCCGAAGGACATGGATTGGACCCTCAATACGACGTTTTCTGTTTTTGTCTGACAGGCTATTTACAAGAGAACTGCTGGTTGATGGGGATGTGCCAGTGGCTGTGGAAAGCTCCGACAGGCTGCTTGATCGCAAAACAATATCCCTGTTGATCTTCCACAGTAACACAGTAGTATCCCTAGATCCTGTAACAAGATATTTGCTATCTGGTGAAAGTGCCAGGCAAGTGACAGGAGCACAGTGCCCAAAGGCGGTTTCTAAGGTTTTTGCTCCATCCGATGACAACAATTTGATGCTGTTATCCACATGCCCACCTAGATAAGAGAGTAGATGTTTCATTATAGAGAGATAAAGGAGGAACACTTTCTGCAAATTAAAGAATGTTTGCCGAGTTAATATTCAAGAAAACAACTCACCAGTTATAATTTCTTTGTCATGTGTTATGGAAACCACAGCTGTGCTTCTGATTCCAGAAGCAGCAAATGCTTGTGCCTGAGGAAAATGCCATTCCTCAGCACCGGATCCAGCAGGCCCTTTGAACATGCGCATGAATGTTCCACCAGTAGAACTTGATATAGGTTTTCCATGTTGGAAGAGGAAGGGTGTACCCTGTCCATCAGGGGTGTTGGGTTGCCACTTGTGCTGTACAACATGTGCAGCTGGTGCATTTACATCAACAATTGTTATAGTATCTGAAGATGCATGAATTGCTGCCGCAGGTAGATTGCAACGTTCAGGGGCTGAAACAGCATATGGCTTGACTTCTTTAGGGTTCCGAAAGATGGTCTGAAGTGAAAATTGGAATCAAAACACCAGGCATTACAGTGAAACAACAAGCTGTAACCTTGCTACTAAAACGGCATGAATGTGAAGCATTACTCCTAAAGAATATATGGGAAAATAGCATGATTGTGAATTACAGTATACATCTGGTATAAGAGGGTTAGACTTTTATCCTAATGTCACAATGCCTCCGGACAGAACTTAACTGCCACTGCCTACCTGGCACATTGAATAATTATTATCCAGAAGCCACCCCCTGTCATGACTTACACAATTTACCTAACCTTTCATTATCAAGCAGGATCAGCTGGCAAGTAGGACATCAAGGTTCTACTTTACTCATTAGGTTTAGAAAGTTCAAAAGAAAAAACAAGATATCAATGAATAATCTCTGATCTCATGACAGATATTATATTAATGATCAATGGTACCAAAGAAATCTTCAGCACATGTCACTTATATCATAGTACCACGAGAATTCAACCATTATGATCTCAACAAGTAAAAAGTAGCATTCATAGCAAATGGCTGAAATGTAAGAATTTGCAATTATAATATTTTGCCAATAGAAGACCTGCAAATGAAGAACATCTGCTAATGGCATCCTTTTCTGATGAGGAACGGTCAAGAGTTGTGATGGAGTTTGTCCAAAGTAAGCAATTTGGTCTTGCGTTGCTCGCTGTTGTACCTGTTTGATGATGCAAAAAATTAAACAAAATCGAAGAAAAATTCAGCTTTAAGAGCTGTTGTAGAATAGCAAAGAGACTCACTGGGTCTGGGATCTTGTCAATATCAACAGTCCCTTCATAAGTGATGTAAAAGAAAACATTGTTGGCCAGTATAGCTTCTTTGCCACGTTGTTTATAGCTGCATTTCAATTAATTAAACGATTTTACATAGGAAAGGCACAATTAATCCAGAAGAGAAGGTCATTTATTCAGATTCTGCCCTTAATTCCTATAACAAAGCAATAATAGACAAAAGCAGAAGCTAACGCAACAATTGAACATACAAGGAACGTACCCAAATATGAGATCAATCCATTCATGCAGATGAGCAGAAACATATTCACTCTCAAGAGCATTTCTGTGCTTATGAATGAAATCGACTGAACTTTGAGCCCAAGGAGGAAGTTTGACAGAATCTGTAAGAATGAACATTTATCAGTCAGCAACTCAGCATCATTTTACCAACTATTCACATTTAATAATTTGAAACACATACCAAGCTTTCCTCCTAACTGTGTTGTACCAAAGTCGATCAGATTTTCATTGGTTAAGATCTCTGGAAGGTAAAAGAGCTCAGGAACCTAAGAACGCCCCCATCAAAAAGAAACGAAAAGGAAAATGAAAAGAACAAGATGAGAAAAGAAGAAACCTTCTATAAACTGATTAGCAGGCAATGTTAAAATGTAAAAATAATGAAAGAATTATTAGAAAATGGAACAAACAGTCATCCCTGCATAAACCATATCTATGCCTTTATTATAAGAACTCATACCAATTCCTTCACATCACTCATGTCCTCCAGTACCCCATTCCAAGTAGCAGCAATATCTGAGAACATTCTGTCTGCATGATCAAATTTCCCACCTTGAAGTTGAATTTGAAGAGTTGTAAATGGCTCAACTCTAACAAGATAATACAAAACCTGCCATAGAAACAAAACAGTCATATGTTAACGGAATCGTCTATTTTATATGATATTACCAACAAAACCCACCAGACTCAATCTTGTACTTCTACCAGACTCAATCTTGTACCCATAAAGCAGGGCACATTAATAAAATCTTCAAAAATTAGAGAGAGAAACAACTAGATCATTCAAATGAGAAATAGTGCATTCTTTATCTATGATCTTTCTTCTATTATTAAATTGGCAATGAAAGTTCAGGCTGTATACTCTTTTAAGCATGAAAAGGAAGGGCTGAGGTGGACATGAGAAGAATACAGGAGTAGTCAGAGCCATCAGCCATGAAGTAACAGCTAAGTAAACAATTCCAGGAAAACTGAGCCATGGGTAGGATGATTTGGTGCAAACCAACTATTTGTACGATACATTTTTAAACTTCAGTTTAGAATATCCTTGAAAATTTTAAAACATTCAAAGTCACGTGTATTCAAATTTTAACCTTATCCATGCTGAATTGTTTCATGCTATCTGAAATGCAAATTCAGTTTTGCTCAAACAAAGAATAGCAACAACACCAAGACATGCATAAAATTTACCTAATGAGTAGGCTATTAGCTGTTATGCAATGATACAAGGCACCAGCCGTAAAAAGTACAAGAAGTAACATACCGTCCCAGCACTTGAGTAATGCGAACCATAGTGGAACTTTGGAATGACAGGATCATCAAAACTATAATATCTCTCTTGGAGCTTCTTTAGGCGATCAGGATTCAATGCACCAACAGGCTGCAAGTATCATTTCACATTATAGTAAAAGTAGATTTTACTCCAAAATAATAGAAACCAAAACTCAAGACATGCCACCTTTGATAGATCACGATAAGAAGAAGGATCGGCAAGATCTAGACTCTTAGAACTGTAATCTGAAATGATCCATGGAAAAACTGGATACTGCAACAAAACAAGCTAAATTAGAATAATATGTACAGAATTACTACACAGGAAGTAGTTACTCAGGAAGCCAACCTGAGTGATATCGTTGTAGCTACGCCCAGACAGGGTATTAAGCTGCATTAGATATTCAAAATTACTAATCTGCATTTAAGTAAGAATGTAGTCAGCGTTGCAACCTTTAGGGGAGCAAATTAGAAAATTGTAAGCACTATTCCAGATACACAGAAATTTATTATCCATCCTTCACTTTATACCTCCCACCTAGCCCAACGTTCCATAAGTTGAGTTCTTTTCAGAAGTTGTTCAGGTCTCTACAACAGAAAAAAATTGATATAACAACAGAAAGAACCGTGATTAGAAAGTTTCAAACCACATTATGCAAATGCTTATACGCAGAGAGATATACAAGTCGGGGAAAATTGAAAACCTGAGTTGCTAAATAAATGTTGTTCAAATGAGGAGGATGTAATTGTGCAATAGCTCGATAAGCATTTTTTCGCCCCTCTGTACTCTGGGAAGAATGAAAAATAAATCAACAATTTAATCAGACAATAAGGTACAAGATGGGACTTTTACTCAGGAAGAGTAAAGTAATACATATGAATTTTACAGATGAAGTACCCCAAAGTCAAAAAAGAAATTCGATCGGTCAACCATAAAGAGTTCAAGAGCACTTCTTCTAAGGAGATATCTGCATTAGAGAGGAATACATAGAGTTAAGAATCAGAAAGAAACAGAGAAATATCAAATATTGGAATTCTATCAAGCAGCTATAATAACCCAAATAATCATAAGAAATGGTAAAATTTATCTAGCATGAAGCAACATTTTCTACATAAAAAGGCCTTCTATAAGAAAGAAGAGCATGATACATTTTTCATAAATGAGCACATTCAGAAATAACCATCCATAATAAGATGTTATTCCAAGCTGTCAACAAAAGGGATAAGTTACAAACAATAAAGAGTTAAAATATGATGCTAGGCATCGCAGGAGCATCTAGAATCATATGAAACCCATGTGCAGGTGTGCAGGTGTGAGGATGTTGGGTAGCAAAAGATATAAACCACTCTTTGTAATCAATTTTAATCAAGTACATCATTTGAATAAAGGCAAGTCAACTGAATAAAAAGGAAGAGCCCAAAATTAGTTATTACTCTGTTCCCTCAATATCATTCAATATTCAAAGTTATCAGCCCACTGGAATAGAACTCTACCATATCAAATGAAGTAAATATTTGTAAATTTGTTAAGGATATCAAATGAAGTAAATATTTGTAAAATTGTTTAAGGAACTCAAATAGTTCAAACCAATAAATATGCTGCTTCAATGGAACTTGTGAAAGCTACGAAGGTTCACCTTCTGCTATAAATCTGATGAAGGGCAGAAATCAACCAGCTGCGGTCCTTTTGTTGGTCTTTTGATTCAGAAGATTCCGTTCCATCCATGGAATTGATATCAGTGGTATCAACTATAAAATTAATTCTCCTACTTGTAATCTAAAAGACATAAAAGACGATAAAATATCAAAACTAGATCCAATTACAATCACAGTCTAAGAAAAATAGCATCAGTTTCTAGTTTTCTTCATACATAAACAGGCAACAGTAAAGTTAGTTTACATCCTACTTCTGGTGACAAAAAGGTAATCTTTTTTCTCCCTCTATTTTCTGAAAAGCGGGAGACAATCAAATGAATGTGCTGCACTTTTACGCATAACTATTGGAAGAAGATCCTCATACCACAATATATAGGATATCTAAGCCAAATTCCCAGTACACAGTCTACTTTAACCC
>JANQBM010000009.1:26591154-26605227 GCA_025594535.1 Erythroxylum domingense | reverse complement strand
CTATTGGAAGAAGATCCTCATACCACAATATATAGGATATCTAAGCCAAATTCCCAGTACACAGTCTACTTTAACCCATTCAGCACTGCAGTCAATGGACAAGCATCTTACTTTCTAACTCATCCACCACAGGTTGAACTCAAATGTCAACAAATACTAACCGTATCAGTCACTGCTAGATGCTTCAGAACACTTATTACCAACAGTTCTTGCACACGAGTTTTAAAGTCTGACAGTATGTTAGTGACAGCATCAAATATTTTATAAACAATCCTTCATGGATGGTTGTCTTTTCTGGACAAATTTAACATCTGAGTTCTCACTGATATATGTCATGTTTTTGCAAGTTCTATTCAATGTGTTCTTCAATTTTAAGCGTAAAAGATGGAATATATAAGCACAAAAAGGAACAGCCTTGGAGATTGTTACTATAAATAGTACAATGCCAGAAAGGCTGATAATTGCTTGTAAATCTTACTTGAAAGGTTCCTCGTATAACCCTCAGTGGTCGAACCATAGATGAAGGAAGCTCCAGAACAATTCTTTCATCAAATTCACTAGGGATATATCCTGGTGCAACTGGTGATGGTGTTTCTAAATCCTTGTCAGCAGGAAGTTGAGTATCACCTGACTCTGATGGCTGCAAGTTTTGGTCAGTCATTCCAGATGATCTTGGCTGGTTATCCCCACTATTTTGTACATCATAGGTTCTAGAATCCAAATTATCAAGCTCCCCATGTTCATCATCTTCATTGAGTTCATCCATTGAGATTACTTCAGCTGCCAGAACTGGCACATTCCCTTGATTAGGGTGGCTTTCAACTTGATCATCATAATTAGCAGCAGCACCACAATGATCTGACCCTCTGTAGTTCCTCTTCAAGCATCTTCTCATCCTTGAAGAACTCTCCATAAGGTCTAGCTTCCAGAAAACCTGCTCAAACAAAGGTGACAACATTTCTTAAAAGAAATTTCTGAAGAATAATAAATAAGATATATTGCAAAAGGAACAGATTGATATATCAAGATTTTACATATCAATTTATAGCAAAAGGGAGATTAATGGAGTAGGATTGCAAGCATCTCAAAACATACACGTTCAGGACTACAAAATTTATCTCCAAATGGCGCAAAAAGACTTTGCATCTCAACCAAGCAATGGACAAGCTTGCACCATGCACGAATTCCGCGAGAAAAACGATGCCTAGCTATAACATGAACTTGAGCACGCCTGTCAACCTAAAGAAAAAAAGGAGATAAGCTATGTTTTTGTGCTATCTTGTTATGTTATAGTAAGGTGATTTAAGTAGTCTCAAACCTCTGAACGCTGCATGTTTCTTGCTAATGCAAAACTTGCAACCAGAATTGCAATAAATTTATAGGATAGGGCATTGAAATCTTTCCCATAGACTGATCTTGTGTCAACTGGCTGCAAACATTCCATCCAGGCAACTCCCATGGCCTCAGCTGTATTCCATCTCTTCACCCGCTCCATGTCGCTAGCATTCCTTCGCTGGGCAGATGTTGCCATTGCAACTGCACTAAGGCCCCTTCCAGAACCAATCTTAGCATTACGTTCAAGATCACGTGCAGCAGCCAATGCAGCTGCTTTTGCAGCAGCCTTATCCTTAGGAATAGCTGGGGCTTTGTTAGGCACCTCCTGGGGCTTGTGAAAGCTTGAAAATGTGTGCAACCTAGTTGATTTCCTCTCAAGCAAGGAAGAGTCACGCTTGAGCTGTGCATGTGCAGCAGGAGCTGGGGTTTCTGCACCCGAGGCACCAGCAGCAATCATTGCCAGAGCCATCGCAGCTGGTGGAGATGCAAAAGCAGCTGCCCAAGCAGGAGAGATCATCGAGATAGCTGCCTGGAGGAAACATGAATGAAATGCATTAACAGCTTGCCGATACTCCATGATTGAACAACTTAAACCAACGCAGGAACTTGTTGACATAATTTGTCAGCATAGTGCTCTGAGTATCACAAGAAAAGACACATGTAACAAATGGAAAGGGCTAATCGAAATAGATCAGGAAAAGCAGCACCATGTTAGATGATTCTTGGTAGCACTCACGTACAGATTCTCCATTCTATGTCCAATTTAGGGACGCAATCAAAATAAAGATCACAGCAGAGAGCCCAGAAGGCAAAAGCTTAACAGTTAAAGCCTCTCTATGCATGTATCTGGAATATTCACTTCTGTGAATTCCTCAGTTTTACTTCTTCCTAACTTTTTTCCATCTTCAACGACCACATGAATCATGTAAACACCCCCAAAAATATTAATAGCCCATTTTCTTCTTCCATATGGAAACTATAATTCACCACAAAAGGTTTATTCTGCACTCTGGAGTACATTATCTATATAATGGTCAATGAAAGCTTCTAAATATTTTCACAGAAATATTTAATAGCACAAAGCACAACTGTCTATTTGGGAATTTTCAGCCCAAATAAGGAGCCACAATATCATTTACAAGCAATAGAAACCCTTCAGCAAAGTGTGTTAAACGTCGCAAACAAATATGTGGAAAAGAAAACTTAACCAAAATTTATTTGCAAATAACATAGTTTAATATAAGCCAGCATTGGTACAAGTAATTTGTTTGCCAACAACTCCCTCAGTAGTGACAGCATGGGAGAAGGGAGTTAGTAGTAAGGTCATAAGATAAGGTGTAGAGTAAGAGGATAACAAAACCTCCAGAGGAAGTGCATCAGCAGCTAAAGCGCGGTCATCAACAGCAAGAGGATTTAATCCATCAGTAGTAGCAAGTTCATGAATTCCAGCAAGAATTGGTCGCCACCTCCGAAGAATTGCAACAAATGGTGGTAAAATAGACTCAAGATATTGCCGTCGTAGAGGTTTTCTGTCTCTGCCAACCGCATGCCAGATCTGCAGCATACATTTCAGACTAAAGTAATATAAAAACATTCTGAAAGTACCAAGAAAAAAGAACCATGTCCATATGCAGGAAGCAGGTGAAAGAGCAGTAATAGGAAAAAAAAACTTTTTGATAAGATCTCAAAATCAAATTATTGAGAAAAAATATACTTGAGCTAAGAAGTTAAGTATAGTGAAGAAGACATGCAGAACTAACCTCAGAATAAAGAACACAAGATGCAACCAACACCCTCTGTCTCTTTGAATCAGAAATAGCCATGTTAAGAATAGGTGAAAGTACACTGAAAAAAGTAATGTGAAATAGTTTAACTATCATGTATTGATTAAAAACAATGTAAAAACAACCAGAAAGAAATTCCGAATGCTGTGATCTCACTATGTACAAGAATTTATTGGAGTGCATCGTGATATCCCAAACATGCAGTACGAGAACGACCATAAATCCAAGTATGCACACATACAATGAGGGATAATGAGGGAGAGGGTTAAATCACAACAGAAAGCATATGATTTTTTTCTTTCACGTCATATGCAGGAACATGGTTTCCCCTGACTACCTTTCCTCACCCATGTAGGCTTTTGAAATTGTGACAAAATATTTAGCACGAAGCACTCATGAAAATGAAAGAAAAATCTTGAGATGTACAAGATATAATATGGTGATGGTTTATAATTTTGATAAACAGAGAGTGGAAATTTTTAGGGTTTTGATTTTTTTTTTGGACAGAAAAGAAGAGGGCTAAAACCCCGGGTTTGGGCCTGGGCTTTTTTTGACAAGAGTACCCAAAGGCATCAAAAAGTGAGCATATGGCATTCCAAGATTAGATCAACAATTAAGTATGCCAAAAATCACTAAGCTAATTAATCCTTATGCCAGTATAATGAAGTTCTCTTAAAAAGAAGCTCCAGGAATAAGTTCACATTTACCTCCACAACAAGGCTGACCGAGGTTGTCTCATTGACATAAGAGCACTACTTTCGGTGGACCCAGCATTGCCTCCCTGCTGATGAAATCCATCTGATGTCCCATCCTCAACAGATATATTCCTCATAAGCATACCAGTTTCTCCATTGTCCTCCTCCCTCATTGACAGAAGCACCATGCGAAGCATGCACAAAAATGGTTGGTCGCTGTCCAACAACTGGTATAGTGCTGCCATCCCACCCATTCCAGTACCTGATCCTCCACCTATTCCAAGACCACCCCCAAGTCCAGAGTCATCTAATAATAAAGCCTGAAGCATTGATACAGACTTTTTAACCAAAGGAAGTTCAATCCAGTTTCCATTTGCATCTTTTTCCAATGCAGACCTCCAAGATTCCCACCCACTGCCTCCACCACCAAATACAGCTGCTTTGGGAGGGAGCCCAACACCATACCATAGCCTGCTCCTGTATTTCCAGCCCTCAGACAAGTCCATAGCACAGCTCCCATATGATACAAAAGCACAAGAAACTGATTCATAAGGTTCAGCTGCTGCTGCTGCAGTGAGTCGTTCCATCACAGCCGCAGAGATCTGCCCACTAGCATCAGCCATAGAAGCAAGGACCTAAGACAATACTTGCATTAGTGCATAACTAGAAAAATTAAAACTCTGATGAAAAAGAACAGTATAGCAAAATATCTCTTAAGTAAATTCCATAAGTTAACAACTTTCAGCATGAGAGTGTGCAGCAATAAAACAGAGTTGGCAAAATAGCATATACATACATCAAGAGGTAGCCCTCCAGAATCACCCGATCTGCGATCACCTAGAGTTTCAAATGAATCTCTACCAGCTGAAAAGCTTGAGCTATTGTTCAGTGGAGATACAAGAGAAAGAGGGGATGGAGAAGTATCAACACGTGATGCACAAGAGAGTTTGCTCTGCAATCGCAAATGATCTTCAACAAGCATCAAAATCACAATAGCATTTTCAACCAATGCCACAGAAAGCTGAGCAGCATTCTCCGCTTCTGCTCTGGCCTCTTTTGGCGATAAACCCTCAGCTGCAACGCCAGCAGCTGCTGCAGCAATAACTTGCGTCTGCAAATAAAGAAAATGAATTGGCTATAGAATGTTGTAGTCCTCACAAACAACCAACAAAAGAACTCAAATTCAAACAAAATGAAATAAATGCAAGAGTTTTTCTGCAAATATTAACACTGATGTCTACCCAAACGCATTTTTCTGTATAACAGCCCAGGATAATCTAGTCTGGCATCAAAATTAACAAAGATTTGAAGCTCACTATCCTCTTATCATTATTAACAAGTTAGCAATATAAATTAACCTTAAACATTGTTGAGAAAGCAACAGATTCACACTTTACTAAGTTTAAACGTCCACAATATTGACTTTGTGTCCAATGTTCAAAGTTGTTTTGAGGTTACACATTAAAGAGTAAATAAGAGTTGTATTTTCTAATTAAATTCATAAGTTTTTCCCCACTTCCCCCACCACTTTGCAGAAAAATGGAACAGCAAGAAGCTGGAGGTCTGCAATCTACAACTTCCAGCCATTTTGTTATCGTGATATTGGTAGCAAGTAACCCAATCATAGATGAAGATTGTGGTGTCACAATGTTAGGCTTGTGCATTACATTGCTACAGTATATTGTCTCACACCAATACAATGCGCATGACCCAGCCAAAATGAATCAAAATGCAGAAAACTTCTAAATAGATATAATAAACAGACTTCTGGATTTTCTCTTTGTTACCTGAAGCTGTAGTTCTCTAGCAGCAAAATCTAGTAAGCCACCCAAGAGCCTTCTTTTAAATATAGGCAGTGATTCTTCGCGTCTACTCAATCATAAAGAAGATTACCAGATTGAGTAATCAATTTGGTATAACTCATCAAGACGTAAAGGAAAGGAATAATTGTTGCCCAAATTGTTAGATTTAACACTTAAACCAATTAAAACTCTAGACACAGAGAATATAATTCATAAACTGCAATCATTAAATGCAAAACATTATTGAAAAAAACAAAATGCAATAATTTTCTGCTGGCTATCCAGGCAGGATCTTTACTCAGTATGGAGGGGCCACCAACAATGATGTACTGATTCTTTCTTATGAGAAATAATCACATGAAAAAATGTAAAAAGCAGAAGGTAAAACTAATCTTAATCAAAGAATAAAACTTCAACAACAACAAAATATTTATTGTACTTTGGAACAACCAAAAGATCCAGTTATCAGCTTCTAATCTTGCAATTCTACAGAGGCAAAGTAACTCATTTGATGGTAAGAAAACATCTATTGTTCTGAATCAGTGTCAGTGCACCATAAGTCATTACATCATATTAAAAAATGTATCTGTAAGGAAGCATCGTATGTGGTGCATATTCAAAACCTATAGAGAACTAGCTACATCAAAAACCATCCAAATGCAAGATCAATAGGCCACAGAAATTAATACTACCAGAGCACGAGTCAACAGCATGGCCAAGCAGCAACAGAATTCAAATGGGATCCAGATTAAAAAAACCAGTTTCTTACAAGGATAAATAGAAAAATGAGAAGTTAACATAAACCAATCAGAATATATGGCTATACCTATGTCGCTGATCTCCTGTGCTTGACCCTCCAACAATAGATAGCCACTCTGCACAATGAATTGTAGCTTCAATATCCTGTAAAACAGAGGCAACAATAAATGAACTAGGAGCACTAAGAGGTCAAGATTCTCATAAGCACAGACTACTACTTGTACTGGTGGAATGCAAGTGCGCAAATAACTTGGACTAACAAACGCCAAAAGGCTTCATGTTAATTTCTAACAAGTCATTCACAAATTAGGTCAAGTCCAGTAGGAAGACAAATTTTAACTGTTCACTCATGAGGTGCAAAGTTTGATGAACGTAAAACACAATATCCTTGTCTCCATATATATTCATGCACATTTTATTCATACATTAAATCTAAATTCTATTCTGTCTCAAGTAGTGGAGCAATTCATGGTAGCAATAGAAATCTTACTCTTACCACATTTTCGAGAAAAGAGGATGCCAAATCTTAGAGCACAAAGAACCACTAACAATAAGAACCATATTGTATAAATAATATAAAATAGCATCAAAGGCACCAACTTCTAGCATTTCATAATTCAAAAGAGCAGCACCAAGGAAATTGTTATATATCTATATCTGAAAACTGTAAAGCAACTAATGGCAACAAAGCAGGCACATAATGTCAGATGACTAAACACACACGAAGGTATTTGTAAACCAAACAGCCAGGAAGCATATAATAGAAGGGATAAATTAAAATGGCTCATTCTAGACCTGCATGACATTCTTCCCTTAAACTTTTCAGAATTTCTGATTCGTAAATCTAACACATAAAAACATAGATAAATATTCACCTTCCAACCATCCTTCTGGCGCATTGAGTGCTCCAGCATTATAATCAGGAAGTTGTGTATGAGGTCCTCTATGTCCCCTAAGCTAGTCAAACTGGAACTTTTGGTTGCACCCATCTGCAAAACCAAGCAACAAAAACCTCAACTCGTAGATGTTTAATAAAAGTTACTGCCATAGTGATAGTCAAATTTTAGCCATTTGAAGACAAAACTGATTGGAATTACTTATATCTGGATAGTGGTTACAAATTGCACCTCGTAATTAGAGATTAAGACCTCCAGTATCCACTCAGGCCATTCCTCCATTCCCGTCAGGCTACTTCTGTTTTCTGGATGACTGCAAGCCAAAAACAGAAGATCCTGAAATCATATAGAAAGAAGTGACTCAGAAAGTACAACCAAATATCAAGAACTATGAGTAATGAGGAGTACAAATTAAATGAACAATTTTTGAAGATTAAATCAAGAGAAAGCAAGAAAGAGAGGTTGACTTCACTCTTGAAGATAGATGACTAAATGGTAAATACTTTGAAGAGTACTACTCTAATTCTTGTAATCAATACCTTACAGAAGAAAGAATAAGCTAATTCACAAACTTCTTTTTCTAAAATAAATTAATGATCCACGTGAATCTTATACATCTTGTTAAAGACAATTGAGGCAAGTAATCCACTAATGATCAGTTCTATAAATGACAACACAGAGTGAATTGAATGATATAGGTCTAGCTGAGATTCTGCAAGCAAATTCAAACAAGTACTAGCATCATCACTGCCTATTCCATGTTGCATAGGAAGTCAATCCGGTTAAAAGATTACACCACAAATGTCAGTTTTTGTTTAGAAAATCGATCTGTTGTTTCCAAATAAAAGAAAAGGACAAACATCCACGGACAGAAGCGGTTAAAGAGATGCATGAGTTACAATAAGCATAATAAAGGAGAAACATATATGTATTACCTGCAATGCTCGACTTTGCAAATCCCTAGATGCATATGGCAGTGAACGCAATAAAACCAACAGAAGTTGTGAATGTTCAAAGCGGTGACCAGAATCATAGAAGTTCAACCCATCCTCTGTTGAAGAAGCATTGATCTGCAGAAAATATCAAGTTTCTTGTATTGGACATCTATGAATTTCACCAGATACAACATATATTTATGAAGCCACAGACGGAATAATAAACCAATCCCCAAAATTTGTAAATATTGATAGTTCAAATGACCATCAGAAGCGTCAAACACCAACTTTGAATGTTCGGCCTTGGATGACAGAATTATCCCTTTCAATTCAATGGTGCTCAAAACAGAGCACATGTGGTGCTTGCAAGATGAATTATTCATGACATGAAGAACAAACTTCACTAAGGTCAGAAAATTCCAAATTTGAGGATAAATCAAAATTGAGATATACACTATGTATTATGAGTTTTTAATGGGTCATACATTACACACATACAGATTCTGAACAATTCAGCAACCACAGTCAACTGAAGAAAGAAGAATACCGAGGCTGCTAATAAAGCCGTGTACACAGTGGTCGTCATAAGCCTGTTTGGCGCAGCCTGGAATGCCTTCTGCATTGCAAAGAGTAAAAGGGAAACTTTGTCATCAAACATTGTACTACCTTCTTGCAGCACTCCACTCAATAAGTTACTTGTCATGTCAGATGCCTGCAAACCAAATTTCAAATCCCCTGATGTTATTAGGGCACCTAACAGTCCGATTACAGCAACAACGATACCATCACTATTGTCAACATTGTAGACGTTGTTTCTTGCATTATCAGCACTAATTGAAAGACTAATCCCACCCAAATTCTTCATGAAGGTATTTTCAGAAACAGATGACAGCCTCTCAATGTTCAAGCCAGCATAAGTGGCTCCAATTCTACTGCTGCCATAAGATGGTTCATTTTGAAAATCTTTTTCATGTGAAGTAAAGTCTCTTTCATTCAAAGTTCCTGCTTCATTATTGCAACTTCTTTCAATAACTTCACTAGCACCATCTTCTTCTGTTTCTTGAACTGCCAAGATATTGTCACCCTTTGTCACTTCTTGGATGTTATGGTCACCAGCTTTTGCTTCCCGCTGCAGCAGTACAAGAAGCGTTTCCAACCCCCCGCAATTTATGAATGCCTCAGCAAATGTGTGAGCTCTGGTTGCATTTGGTTGTATTACCAGCCTGTAGATAAGATGCAATACCCTAGCAATCTGGATAGAAATTGCACTGAGTCAGTTTCATCAGATGAAGAAATGGTTCAGAAAACATCATAGCCTATCCACATGGCCAAACTACAATATAATGCTTGTTATTCGTAACTGTGAAAGTAGAAAACATTAAACAGGCAGATCTCAAGGAAAATCCACCAGAAAAATGTTTTAAGTTAGATACTTGCACAATGAAGACTTTAAATGACATGATTTTATGTAACTAAGATGAAAAGAATTCCTCATAACATTTGAAAAAAACACTTATTCAAGCATAAGAAAACAGTTGTAATGATTTCTATATAAAAATTGGATAGGTATCACGCATAGCTTAAGGGTGTAAAGCCTTTATCTCATACAGTTATATGTATGGTGCTCATTAACTTCCAGATGCCCTCTAGTTCCCGCATCAAAAAAAATTGCAGAGGGATCATATACGTTTAGAAGCCATCTACTGGAACTTAACAATATAAAGATAAGCAGATATAACTATAAATCACCAGGAGGAAAATGAAGATAAGTTACCAACTTAACATGATATTTTAGTTAGAACATGACAAGCAGGAACGTCAATAGATGTTCTAGATGACAAATTGGCAGACAACTATAACCACTGCATTTACCTGATTAGGTTGAGGGCAATCAACCATGAATCTTAGTAGACAGCGGAGGTCATCTGCAGCCATTGAAGGAGGTGCTGCAACTATTAGAAGTTCAATGATCACTAGAAGTTCATCAACCAAAGCATTCAATTCACCCACTGGACGTGCTGTCCCATTGAATGAGAATGTGTGCACGGAGTCCTTCTCAGCAACTGTCCAATAGCATCTTCTACAGCTGTCAAGAAGCATCTGAATAGCATTGGCATCTCTCATCACTGTTGACTCTGTGAAAACCATGTCTGCCAGGGATGAAAGAAGTTTCTTTTGCAGTCCATAGCTGCATAAACTCCATATTTTCAGATCCAATAAGAGAGTACTGAATAGCTGCACCTTTAGAACATGATTATGCTTCTGAGATTGACACAATGAAACAACTGCTGCAACAAGCTCCTCATCTCCCACACCATTAAGCTTTCCAGCATCTGACAAAGACAGAGTTTGGAGAAGATAGTTTAATATTTTAGAAAGAATTTCAGGGCCTCTGCCACGGCACAACTCTTCATTGTTTCCAGGGTGCTGAATAGCTGTGGCAACGATTCGAAACACTGGGGCAGCCAGAGCAGCTGTTGCCAACGACAAAGGAAGATTTCCAATTTCGGGTTCCAGACTATCTTTATGCACATTGCTTACAACCATAGGAAGTAAAGACAAGGGACCACCATAAGCCAAAGCCCATAAAGCCTCCACCGGCCGCATTCGAGTAGCGACATGGACTTGCCCAAGAACCTCAGCAGGTCGCCGAAGAATGCCTAAATCATCATATGGAGAGATCTTCAGAAATACATCCAAAAAATTTGAATCACTCTAGGGATTTAATACACCCACCAGACCATCATTTTCCTATGAACTAGTCAAAGTTCAGTAGCATTACTAGTTTGTTTCATATTTTTGAGAAAATGAAAGATTTCTAACAACACTTTGGTGATTCTCATGTCTCAAATCAACATCCAGTAACATAATTTAGAAAGAAGAAGGAACAGTTCAAATTGGGATTCAACTACACCTGAGAGAGCAGGCAGAGAGAGAGAGAAATAAGCATCTTTCTGGGCCACCCAATAATACAGAAACAATAGATAGGACCCTGAAATAAAGAGGAAGAAACTAAAAACAAAGACATGATTGCACACCTGTGGCACCAGAAGGGGAAGCATCTGGACAAAAACGCCCACTAAGCAATGCTGGGTGATAGAGGAGATGAATGTAACCTCCAATTTCTGCATCCAAGAGGGAACTTTCTTCTGCTAAATTGCGAGCATGATCATTTGTTGCTAACCAAGGAAGCCCTGCACCGTGACCAAAAGTAGGCAGTGCATCCCCACCTTTAGATGCTAAACGGGCCATTCTTTCTGAGCCAATTGGCTCTTTAAATATATAAATAGGCCCCATCTCAGCAAACAAGGGACACTGACGGCGACGACGTTGTAAGCCAGCCATAGTAGGGGGTGGATTTGTCCCAATGCAACAAAATGCAAGGGGCTTAGAGATCTTAGGGAACTCAAAAGGACGACTTTCATACAAGGATCCATCAATATACAACCTTAATTCACTCTCAGGTTTTCCAATGATACCTTGCTTGCAAATATGTTCTAAACCAATGAAGTACCAACATTGTGGCTTGAATGCATGAGTAAAATGCAAAGAAACCTTCCTCCCCTTTCCACTGCCGCTTTCAACAACCAAGAATTGTGCATGAAAGTATGCTTCTATTCCCTGATTATCCGCAGACAAGAAACTGAACAACCGTGGCATGTGGGCAGTGCCTTCGCCAGCAAGTGCACTGGCAGCTGCTGCTGCTGACATAGCAGATGTTTTCCCCGACTTAGCTGCAGCTGCAGCAGCAATGGCAGCTGCAGCAGTAGCTGTGTTCAATGTATCAGCAAAAGATTCAATGTAGATCCATGTAGCAAATGCATACCCACTTGTAAATGGCCACCGGCTCTCCCCAGGACCAAGTAAACCTGAGTTTTCACCATCAAACTCAAAAGTACATGCTGGTCCTTTTGACTCCTTTCCGCTGATTGCCTTCTCCAATGCAAGCATTAAGTACGATGCCCATGAAGTTTGAAGCAACTTCCTGATGACTTGAAGCCATCTCCGCAAATCAATTACACTGAGTGAATGTCCTGCCAAGTATTGGATGCAGTGGCATAAAGGAGTTCCATCCCATCTCATATGCTCAGCTGAGCCAGTATCCTGAAGAAAGATCTTCTCTGCTGACCCCAAGAGAACTCCTAACAGACCTGCCATGAAGCACATTGCTCTATTTCTTGTGCAAGCTCGTAATATGACCAGAAGCCCTCTAGCCATTCTTGTCCTAGGAGACATAAAAACCTCACTATCACTTAGCCAAGGAAGCCAAGGAATAAGCTCTCCAGCTACAATGGCAGCCCGAGAGTTCAGCATGACACTAGGAGGGTTGCTATCCTCATCCTCGAAACTCTCAACCCCACCCATTGTGGCCAAGAGTGAATCAACAACAGAGTAAGCAATGCTCTCTGCTTCCTCCCCCAATCCAAAGCTCTCAACTCCACTCACAATGTTCTTCAACTTTTCCAAGCTTTCGGGCTTCCCCATAATAGCAGAATCCACTAGATGCAACAACTCTGGAGAGACATTAGGCATCACTGATTTTGGTTTAGCCTTTTGAGGTGAATCAACAGGGGAATATCCCATGTCTGTAAAGTAGGCATTATCTAGACTAGTTGATGAATTTGATTGCTTAATTGTGTAACCATATTGGGCCTGGGGTCCAGGGCTTGATGTAGAACCATTATGTCGAACTACAGAGAATGAGGAAGGATCATCGTACTCAGAACTAAAAGCTCCAGAAAGGTTCTGAGATGCTTCTCCAAATCCATCAGAAGAAGGACTCTGATAGTCCACATTTGATGATCTGTTTGACTCCATGTGATGGGATTGAAATTCAACAGTAGCCCTTTCATGATCTTTTAGTGACACTTGTTCAAATTGATCTTCTTCAGCAGCAGTGACCACAGAAACACAATCATCCCTGTGTGACTGTCCATTCCTATACTCTATGTCCACTTCACCATCACCATCAGTATTCCTATCACCTGGATAAGAAGTTCCTACTTTATCTTCTACAACACTAACGACAATTTCATGGTTACCTACTTCGTCCCTCTCTGAAATTTTTCCAATGTCCTTCTTCTCTTCATCGTCTTCCATCTTGCGATGTTGTGTAAAATCTAACACCTACTCATCCAAACTATTTATAACCAAAACACCTATCAATTGAAGTCCAAAAAATGAAACCAACCATCAGTCTTGACCCTTCAACAAAGTAAAGAGAACACAACAGAAACGAAATGTGTCCATAACTAATAGAATGCCGTAAATCATACTAGCGGTGACGAATTAAAGATTGTCAAGAAAGAAACTATGAAGGATATTTATATTTGAAAAAAGAAATAGCGAAAGAACACCCAGATCACCCCATGAACAATTCGAAGCAATGTGGAACTTAATCTCTAGTAGACTTCGCTACAAGAAATTCAGTTTTCCGCACTACATATGACTAATGTACTTTTCGTTCCTTTTGTGTCACCTTGAACTCGATCAAATGAAGTTTTAATTCAAGCAATGAAAAGGGTGCAATAAAATATACGGATCTACCTTGTCAAGAACGTACATTCGAATCCAACGGATAGGAATCAGCCGATTATCCATATAATTCAGATTATCTGACCAAGATCCGCCTTATGAATGCAGCTGATCGAATAAACCACGCTACTAATACATAACAAACCGAAGAAAAAAAATACACAATCGGAAACCAATTACTCGGCGGAACCAGATCGGAATTAAATTAGTATTGTTCTTGAAAACAACAGTATGAGACGGCAAAAAAAAAAGGAAAAAAGAAAAAATAAGTTCTGAGAACGGAGAAGAGAGGATCGGAGAGAGAGACGAAATGGAAGGCGAATAAGGCGCGA
>JANQBM010000009.1:26501746-26512404 GCA_025594535.1 Erythroxylum domingense | reverse complement strand
TGCTTTGATTGTGGTTGATATATTGACTAAATTGGATGCTTATTGGTGTAGAATTAGTATGGAAGTGATAGAAGGTGTGTTAGGTTGAAAAGCTGGAAATTTGGATTTGAATATATTTCCATGTTTTTGCCATAACTTTTTATGTGGTTATGCAATTGAGGTAAGATTTGTCTTGAATTAAACTTGAGGAGTTTGGCTACATTTATTGTGAAGGAAGTACTGTTAAATTTTAGCTTGAAGAGTTCCAAATTTTGACTTGAATGTGAGAATATGTACAAGAATGAACAGTAGCTCGAGAATGTAGTGATATGAAACTTTGGGAATTTATCTGGGTTGATTTTGGAAGATTTTGCTAAATTGGTCTAGTGAAAGTTATATATTTTCTTGTTATCTTTTTATCGCTATAAAATATGACATTTTTTGATATAAGGGTTGAAAGTTATGATCTGTTGACTTTTGGATGTATTTTAAAGATTAATGTGCTTTGTGTGTGAAAATACCTATAAGTGTAGATTTTGTGGATACTATGCTTTGAGGAAAATTCTGGACTGTTATTGTTTGAATTGGAGCAAGTAGCCTTATTGAAAGTTGTGGAGGAATGTCATAGCTTTTTAATGATGTATAATATGCCATTTTTGGATGTAGGAATTGAAAGATATGAATTTGTGAAGTTTGGATATGGTTTAGGTAATATATAACAGGGTAGAAACTTTGATTGCGAATTTGACCCCTTTAGAGGTTGAATTGGCTTCCAAATTCTTCATAAAAAGTGTAGAGTGTGTTTTGATCTTTCCATTGATATAAAGTATGGAATTTTTGAAGAATGGAATAGGAAGTTATGAGTTTTAGAATTTGTGTTACTGTTTAGGATGAGATTTACAGGACAAATACTTTGAAGTGAATTTTGACCCCTATAGAGGTGGAATTTGTCTTTGATTCTTTCATGGAAATTGTATAAATTTCTGTTATCTTTCCATTGATACCAAGTTTGTAAAATTTGGAGTTTTGAGTGAAAATTCATAAATGTTAGAAGAAGAGAGGAAGATTAAAAAAAAAAGGAAGAAAATGTTTCGGATGGATGCGGGTCGCTATCGCGACATCGACTCGTCGCGACCGCGACATTGGTGAATTGTCACGATTGTGACGCGTCACGATCGCGACTCTGCTGAATTGTCGCGATCGTAACGCATTACGATGGCGACGGGCGACGTTATTACGGAATGCTGAAACACTTTGATGAGATCGTTGTGATGAGTTTTATGTTTTTGGTTATCTATAAGGAATGAGATTCTCTAGTCAATACCTTTACAAATAAATTTATAAGATGATGGACTTATGTAAGAAGAAAAATATAATATGAGATATTGTATAATGCAATATTATTTCTTCTATAGTTATACCTAGTGCAATGACTTACCTTCTATAGTTCCAATTGAATTAAAATGGGTAATAGAAGGTTATCAGATATCCAAAAGTTGGACAAATTCTTACAAACATGCTGTACAAATTGTTTGTTTCAATGTATACTTATAAGAGAATGGTTTTTAAGATAAGTAGTGGGAGTAAGGTGAAATTTGAAAGGTTTAAATCTCATAATAATACATCTAATAGGAACTAATGCCTTTAATAATACATTTGATGTATAGTTGAAAGGCTACAAGATATTGAAAGATTCACTTTCATGATGAATTCAAAGAGTTTGTTTTGGAGTCGATTGTGAATTTATCATGTTTACAAGAAGGTTAGTGGGAGTATAGTTATCCTCTTCAATAGGAATATATGGAGACATATTGCTTACAGAGAACAATAGTTCTAACTTTCAATTGTTGGACATATAATTGTTCAAGAGCAACTCATGTTGGATATAAAAAGGTAACAACTTAATATTGGGAATTAGATCTATAAAGATAGATTGGACGTTGTTAACTTATTCTAAGTCCAAGTACATAGATAATGTACTAAAGATATTTAGTATTTGAGATATCATATACTTATGAAGTATTATAGATATCCATTACTCTATGTATGAGTTGATATTTGAGTTCAAGATGATAAGGATATAACTTTAGAAGCAAATCCTAATTAAGGTTTATTTACTTAGAACAATATCATTTAGGAATTGAAAGGTTTCAATATAGCAATGGTTGTTAATTGAGCCATAATACATTTTTCATTTAGTGGAAATGATTAATTGGATCAACAAGTTTTTTAGTGAACTTATAAAATTTCTTTGCATTGTTCAAGACAGTAATGTACTGTATAACATTAGAGCTATTGGTTATGCACAAGGAGCTAATGTCTCATCAAAGATCCAAGAATGTGTTTAGGCAAATTTTCTTAATAATGATGATAATTGAGATGGAAGTTGTAGGATTTAAACAAGTGCTCACTATAGAAAATCTAGGAGAATTCTCTCATTAAACCACTGTCCCAGTAGTAGGATAATCGTCATATGTTGATATAGTGTGAGATACTTAAATGATTGGCTTAGTGCAAGTGGGAGATTGTTGGTTTATGCCTTACAGCCAATCGTTTTGGTTGTAGTTTAGTGACAATTATTAATAAAGGCATTCCTTATCTTTATGTATTAATATTTTATATTTTAATACTAAAGATAAAATCCTTGAAATAATTACTGTGTAATTGAAATTATGATGAGATCATAATTATGAGATTCAATTTACATAAGAAAGAAATATAATGTGTGCTAGTTTTACCGTTTTAACAATATCTTGTCTTGAAGAAACTATAACTAGGAACATTTAGAAATAATTGATCTCATAAATTAAAGTATAGAGATAATTAAACTAATGTGCGGGTGATTATTAGAGAATAAGTCACTGAACTGACCGGATTATGAGAATTTCGGATATTACTTATGTGTCTATAGATTTTTTCATAATGATGGTTGTATAATTGATCCTCAGACTTGATCTCAGACTTGAGACTACCAAAGCATCTAGTGTGGGAATTACTGTGTTTTGATGCTAGCTATGAATCATCCTAGGATAATTCAGTCGGTAGTAATTGAATACAGTATGAACCATCTGTAGATAGTTGAGTAACTCAATATAGGATTCGTCACTCTAAAATAATTAGAGAAAATATTCTACTGTTCTTGATTAGTAATGATTTAAGGAATTCTATGGCCAGAGTGAATTGACATTTGAAAAGGTGTTTTCAAATTTCAACGAATATGATTGGATGATAAGAGTAGACACTGTTTCCATACTCTATCCAATTAGAATATTGAATGACAAAAGGATTAAATTATACTTTATAGCTATGCATGGATAGGTTAAGTCAATCACTTTGATATTTATGATATTTGGGTAATCATGACATGTTGCTAGATGTCAATCATGATTTATGATTTATGATTATGAATTGTTTAATAGGAGAATTAACGATAAATTAAAAGCAGTTTTAATTTATCTAATTCTAATTGTGAATTAGAATTATAATTTATAATCATTGCTAATTTATTAGGAACCTAATGTGTTACACATCAAAGAGCAATTTGTGAAAGAAAAATCAATTTAATTAAGTTGGACTTCATTATAAAGTTTGAGAAACTTTGGAGATTAAATATGAGATATTTGATTTTATTAAAATTAAATTAATTATAATTATAATTAAAAAGATTTAATTTTAATAAAAGACTATTATGATTTTTCTATTTAAACGGGAAGAGCTTTTAGAAGCTAGCACTTTTTGTCTTCTTCCTCTCAAAGCAGTTTGAGAATTGCTCTGTAGATACAATCAGAGGCTGGAAGCTTGAACAGTCGAGGTTGATTAATCTAAAAAATTTTCAAAGATTTTCAACAGGAAAGCGATCAAGGTACGATTTTTAAATCGTTTAATGTTTTATTCAAGTTTATACAATTATTGGGATCCGCTCGGAATCTGTAAAATTTTTATTTTTCTGCTGCTCCCGTGATTCGATCACGGATGAATTTCAACAAAGATGAAATTGCATCCTTGGATGGAAAACTTAGGTCGAACATGCTGATTGGATCCGAATACTTTTTTGAGCTAAGTCTGTTGATTTTGAGTCATGCTGAGTCTGTCACATGCTAAGTTATCCCTATTGTCAGAAGATCTAGATACTACCTTACTAAGTTGTTGTGCACCAGTTGGGGGGTTCAAGTGTTCATAATCTACTATAGCTCAACCATCTGCTATGCTTCATAGGAGGACCATTGTCTGCCCTCTTTTGGATAGGAATTGCAGAAAACAAACCTAAGAACAATTTTAACTTCTAAAATCGTCATCTTTCCTAGGGATTACCAGTTATGGTTCTCTTCGCCGCAAATTGTATTGCTCTTGGGATCATCAAAATTTTCTTGATCACCAAATAAATGTTCATTTTCTGGAGGCTTATAATTGATCCCCCTCCAAACAAAAATCTGTTCCTTATCAAACGTAACAAGGATATATGGAACTAATTCCAGCAATAACATTGAGAATGATTGAGATTATAAGAAAAGATATAAAAAAGCTAGGAAAATTTAAATGTTTTTTCCATTTATCTCTCACAATTTAGATCAACTGTATTCATCAGCTAGTGAAATATGTTTATAAGAAGAGTTCTTCGCAGAACACAAACTAAACTAGAGAGACTTGGTTCTATTTTACTTGTTAACATGGACAATCTAAAAACATGTTATAATTCACTGCTTTTGTCTTCGTCTAAAACTAACCCAATAAAATAATAAGAATCATTTCAATTTTTACCCTTAATTTACATCATATTTTCTTGTAGTCCTTTCTCTCAAGGCCGTAACAGTCTATTCGAACCAGCCCATTAACAAGAAAAGCATCTCTAACCATAGGTACTAGGTTGCCATAGTAACCGCTTTTTGCTGCATCAGGCAAAATTAGTAAAGAATGAAATGATACAACTGTTCAAAAATTGATAACTTGGAAATGGAAAGAATATGTACCGAGTTTTGTTAAGGTAGGGACAACTAGCCCTCTTTTCCTCATTTGCTTCGTTTCTTCAATGCTTAGTCCATCGATAGTAGTCTTGATCAACGTTGGATACATAGGCTCATGAGGTTTCTACAGTGTTAACGGAATCACAGGACTTTTCTTCTGATTGTAGTTTCGACCTCTATACAAAACAATTGTACCACCATGTCGCTAGATGATCTTTGCAAAAGTTTTATCTTGCAACGAAATTAAATAAAGTCCTTGAACTAAAGTGTTTGTCACATCGTTCTCAAACTTCAAAAAAATGTTTAAACCTTATTTTCATCACCAACCAGGAGTTGATAGTGATCATCTAGTGATTGTACCATATAACTCTACTGAATTGTCCATGCAATAGTTATTTCTATTGAATCTGCAGATTAACGAATGCATGTGTTGATCATTTCCAGATTGATGATGAAAAAGATGACTAAATAATACCTTTTTAAAAAGTTCAAATGGGATTTGGCAAAAACTTTAGTTCAATGAGTTGACTGCATCTAGGATAAAAGTTTGAGGACCAAAATGGGCACTTTTCCTACAATAAATCATAGTCAACACCCACTCATCTGGTAAGAGACACAACTACCAGCTTAGAAGGAAAGAAGATACCTCAAGCTGGGTGCAAACATTTTTCATATCAATAGTGGGAATGCTCATGGGCCTGATCCTTACTGCCTCATCATGTCTCCAGTGATTATTGTCACGACCGCAAAATAGCCACTCTAAATGGAGAGGCTATTATAGGGAACTCTAGAAAATTCTACACTATTCTTCCATATTCAAGATAAAGTGAGAGATGAGTGAAAGGCTTTAGAACCTTGTAGATAATTGTAGAGTATACTTGAATATGTAGATAGTTGTAGAGAATTCTAGATGGTCATTGTGAGCCCTTGGATCAAATAGATCCTAGCCATCCATTGAGGAGGTGGAAGGCTATAAATAACTAAAGACTCCACTTATAAGGTGCATAGAAGCATTGAGAGCATAGAGAGAGTTCTTACCATTTGTCTTGTAAAGCTTTCTTAAGTAATATAAACATTCTCCAAGTTTCCTCATTATTGTTCTTGTTTTATCTTGCATCTTTGCTAACATGTGCTAACTTTGTTTCTAGCATTTGAGGGAGAGGCTGACTTAGTTGCGAGATATACAAGTAAGTGCCGCACAGTTCGTTGGTAAAAGACAAAGTCCGTGACAGTTGGTATCAGAGTCAAAGGTTGAGCTCATCTCTGCTTTATAAAGATGTCGGGAACAAGTGGAACTACCAATGTTAGAGAGGAGAAGAAGGCCGGTAGGGAGAGATCAAGGTTAAAGGACGTCTTGGTAGATATGAATGGAAGGCTTGCGAAGGTGGAGCTTGTGGCGACTGAAGGGAAAGAGAAGTTCGAGGAGGTAGACCAATGCATCGAGGAACTCAAGAAAGGGAGAGAAGAGTTTCAAGGGAAGATGCAAGGTGTCTTGAACGTTGTTGTTTCTACATGTCAAGACCAAGTAAAGGCCTTAGAGGAGACTCTTCAAGCCGAGATTCTTCACCTTAAGGAAGAACTTGCCAAGGTTGTGGATGAACTAGTCCTTTGCAAGAGTGCGATTGCTCAAGGGAAAAGCAATGCCGCACCGATGATAGTCATTACTCCTTCAAGATCGACATTCTAAAACCAAAGGCTTATAAGGGGACGAGGAATGCGAAGGAGGTAGATAACTTATTTTGGAGCTTGGAGTAATACTTCAAGGCACTTGGTGTCATAGAGGATACCAAGAATATTGACACCGCCACTCTTTACCTCGAGGATACCACAATGATATGGTAGAGGAGAAGATATGGTGACATCAATAGGGGTACCTGCACCATCGATAATTGGGATGAGTTTAAGAAAGAATTTAAGAGGCAGTTCTATCCCTAGAATGCCGAGTTAGAGATGAGAGTTAAGCTACGACGTCTCACACAAAAGGGGAGCATACGGGACTATGTGAAGGAATTTTTCGAGGTGCTTCTAGAGATCGTCGACGATCTGGGTAAGGAAGCACTCTTTGCTTTCATGGATGGTTTACAAAATTGGGTGAAGTTAGAGATTCAAAGGCATGGTGCCCTTGCTACTGCTATTTCCATTGTCAAATCTCTTATTAAATTCAAGAAGTCCGAGAAGCCCAAGTCTCATAAACACAAGGGTGGCAAAGGAAAGAGTGGGGGAGATAACCATCAAAGCAAGGAGACCTCCCACAAGTATGGCAAGCACAAAGAAGGTGGCCATAAGGAGGATAAATAGGGAAAAGCTCCGATAAAATGCTTCTTTTGTAAGGAACCACACAGGGCTAGAGATTGCCTGAAGAAGAGTGAGCTGTCTTAATCGAGGAAAGGAAGGAGCAACGACATCACAAGGAGACCAAGATAGGGTCTTTGCAATTTTAAATGCCATCAAAGCCAAAGTGGAAGTGCCCAAGTCTGAGAAGAAGGGACATTTGTTCGTGGAAGTTAAGGTGGGTGGCCAAACCGTGAAAGCTCTAGTGGACACTGGCGTTACTCATAACTTCCTCGAAGTCAAGGAAGTTAATAGGTTGGGCCTAAAATATAGCAAGGAGCAAGGATGGCTCAGGGCAGTTAATTCTGAGCCAAAGTTGACCTTTGTAGTTTCTCGTAGGGCTAAAGTGTGCCTAGGTGAGTGGTCTAGCCCTGTGGGCTTTTCAATTGTTCCTATGGATGATTATCTAATTATGCTTTGCATGGAGTTCATCGATGGTGTCAAGGCCGTGCCGATTCCCTTTACCAATACTATGTGTATATTGGAGGAGGGTAATATATGCATGGTGTTTTTGCCACAAGAGGCAAATCTGTAAGCTTAGCAACTCTCGGCCATGCAATTTGCTAAGGGTGTTAAAAAGGTGTAACCCACATTCTTAGTGGCACTTAAGGAGAAGGAGCAAGCTTTACGGCAAGGTCTACCCAAGGAAATAACCCACGTCCTTAAGGAGTTTAAGGATGTGATGCCTACGGAGTTACTGAAGAGGCTCCTACTAAAATGAGAGGTGGATCATAAGATAGAATTAATGCAAGGTGCAAATTCACCCTTGATGATACTCTATCGAATGGCGTCTCCCGCGCTTGAGGAATTGAGGAGGCAACTTAAGGAGTTGTTAGATGCGGAATATATCTAACTATCAAAGGCTCCATATGGTGCACCTGTGCTTTTTCACAAGAAGCAAGATGGGTTACTCCGATTGTGCATCGACTATAAGGCGCTCAACAAAATCACTGTGAAAAACAAGTATCCCATCTCGTTGATTGTCGATTTGTTCGATCAACTTAGGGAAACAAGGTGGTTCACTAAGCTTGATTTGAGATCAAGCCATTATTAAGTGAGGATTGCGAAGGGAGATAAGCCAAAGACAACACGTGTAACGAGATACAATTTTGAATTTTTAGTCATGTCCTTTGGACTCACAACTGCACCTGCCACATTCTGCACCCTTATGAATCAAGTTTTGCAACCCTTCTTGGATAAATTTGTTATGGTATACTTGGATGATATTGTGGTGTATAGCAAAACATTGAAAGAACATCTTATGTACTTACGACAAGTTTTCCAAGTCTTAAGGGAAAACGAGTTATATGTGAAGAAAGAGAAATGTTCTTTTGCTCAACATGAAGTAATGTTTTTGGGGCACATTATGGGAGGGGGAAAATTAAGGATGGACAAGTCTAAGGTACAAGTCATCTAGGATTTGGAGCCACCAAGGAAGGTATCCGAGCTACGTTACTTTCTTGGCCTTGATAACTATTACTGTAAGTTCATCAAAGGATATTCCTCCCTCGCGTCTCCCCTCACCGATTTATTAAAGAAGAATAGAGTTTGGGCATGGGACATTAAGCGTCAAGGAGCATTTGAAGCCTTAAAGTAAGCGGTGATGGAAGAACCAGTGTTGGCCCTTCCCGATCACACCAAGGAATATAAGGTACATACTTATGCTTCTGATTTTGCACTTGGTGGTGTTTTGATGTAGGATGGGCATCTGATAACTTACGAGATTCATAAGCTAAATGAAACCGAGCGTCGCTATACCATCCAAGAGAAGGAGATGACTGCAGTGGTACATTACTTGCAAACTTGGAGGCATTACTTGTTAGGGTCCAAGTTCGTGGTTAAGACTGACAACGTTGCCACAAGCTATTTCCTCAACCAAAAGAAGTTGACGTCAAAGCAAGCTAAGTGGCAAGCTTTTTTGGCAGAGTTCGATTTTGTGATGGAATACAAGCCGGGCCAAGCTAATGTGGTGGCCAATGCACTTAATAGAAAGGTCGAGCTAGCTGCCATCACAAGTTTGAGTTTTCCTTTAGTGGATGGAGTCAAGGAAGGACTAGAGCATGACCTACAAGCTAAAAGGTTGATGGAGTTGGCAAGTCGGGGTAAGACATGCCAATTTTGACTTAAGGATGAGGTGTTTACTGCCAAAGGTGATCGAGTGTACATGCCGAAGTGGCAAGGGTTGAGGAAAGAATCCATCAAGGAGTGCCATAACTCTAAATGGGCGGGACATCCTGGTGTACATCACACGTTGGCACTCATTGAACGTGCTTACTATTGGCCCCAAATGCACGATGATATTGATCTATATGTGAAGACTTGTCTTATGTGCCAAGAAGACAAGGTAGATCAACATAAGCAAGCGGGTTTATTAGAACCATTGCCTATTCTGAAGAAACCTTGGGAGAGTATCTCCATGGATTTCATCACATGTCTACCGAAGTCCAATGGATGTATCAATATTATGGTGGTGGTAGATCGCTTTGGCAAGTACGGAGTGCTCATCCCTGTGCCTACAAAATTTACAGCCGAGGAAGCAGCACAACTATTCTTCCGTCATATGGTGAAGTATTGGGGCATACCGAAGACAATTGTGAGTGATAGAGACACACGCTTCATCGGGAGGTTTTAAATAGAGCTATTCAAGCTATTGGGGTCCGAGCTTAACTTCTTTACAAGCTTTTATCCTAAAACCAATGGCCAAATCGATAGGGTGAATGCGTTGTTGGAGTTATTTTTAAGACATTATGTGAGTGCCAACCAGTATGATTGGGCTTAGTTGCTTGATATTGCCCAATTCTCATATAATTTGCAAAAGAGTGAGTCAACGGGAGCTAGTCCGTTCGAGATTGCCACAGGACAACAACCAATGACGATTGGGTATAAAGGTTCGAGTCTTGCAGCATTCAAGTTTGTCAAGGGTTGACATGAGAAAATCGACATGGCACGAGCACATTTGGCAAGGGCTACCAAACAAATGAAGAAATGGGCCGGCGTTAAGAGGAGACACTTGGAGTTCGAGGAAGGAGACTTAGTAATAGTGAATCTCCTTCCCTATCAAACTCGACAGTTCGCCAAGGTGCACAAGGGGTTAGTAAGGCGATATGTGGGCCCTTTTCCTGTAAAGAAGAGGGTTGGTAAGTTAGCCTATTGATTGACATTGCCCTCACATTCGGAGATGCATTCAAGGAGCTTATTAAATTCATACCATGCTGATAAGGAGGATCTAAGTAGGGGCGAGTCAAGAAGAGCATGCACTGTTGGACCCCAAATTTTTCTTAGAAGACTAGAACTAATAAATGAGAAATGGGGAGAAGTTCATACTTGTGTTTTGGTGTTTTTAGTGGATAAGAGATTTCAAACTGAGGAGAATTAGTTGAATCTGTG
>JANQBM010000009.1:26483347-26501646 GCA_025594535.1 Erythroxylum domingense | reverse complement strand
ACAAGAAAAGATACAAAGAAGCTAAGGAAATTTTAAATGTTTTTTCCGTTTGTCTATCACAATTTAGATCAACTGTATTCATCAGCTAGTGAAATATGTTCATAAGGAGAGCTCTTCGTAGAACACAAACTAAACTAGAGAGAATTGATTCTATTTTAACATGGAAAAACCGAAAACATGTTATAATTCACTGCTTTTGTCTTTGTCTAAAACTAATCGAATAAAATAATAAGAATCATTTCAATTTTTACCCTTAATTTGCAGCCTATTTTCTTGTAGTCCTTTCTCTCAAGGCCCTGACAGTCTATTCGAACCAGCTCATTGACAAGAAAAGCATCTCTAACCATAGGTACCAGGTTGCCATAGTAACCATTTTTTGCTGCATCAGGCAAAATTAGTAAAAAATGAAATGATACAACTATTCAAAAATTGATAACTTGGAAACAGAAAGAATATGTACCAAGTTTTGTTAAGGCAGGGACAGCTAGCCCTCTTTTCCTCATTTGCTTCGTTTCTTCAATGCTTAGTTCATTGATAGTAGTCTTGATCAACCTCGGATACACAGGCTCATGAGGTTTCCACAGCATTAACGGAATCACAGGCCTTTTCTTCTGATTGTAGTTTCGACCTCTATACAAAACAATTGTACCACCATGTCGCTGGATGATCTTTCCAAAAGTTTTATCCTGCAACAAAATTAAATGAAACTCTGCTTGCAGCTTGTACCTAAGTGATACAACAAAGGAAAAAAAGCCCAATTTCATCCTAACATTTTTACCTCAAGTCCAATTAAATCCTTGAACTAAAATGTTTGTCAAATCGTTCTCAAACTTTTTTTAAAAAATGTTTAAGCCTTATTTTCATCACCAACCAGGAGTTGATAGTGATCAACTCTCGATTGTACCATGTAACTCTACTGAATTGTCCATGCAATAGTTATTTCTATTGAATTTGCTGACTAACGAATGCGTGTGTTGATCATTTCCAGATTGATGATAAAAAAGATGATCAAACAATACCTTTTTAAAAAGTTCAAATGCGATTTGGCAAAAACTTTAGTTCAATGAGTTGAGTGCATCTAGGATAAAAGTTTGAGGACCAAAATGGGCTCTTTTCCTACAATAAATCATAGTCAACACCCACTCCTCTGATAAGAGACACGGCTACCAGATTAGAAGGAAAGAAGATACCTCAAGCTGAGTGCAAACATTTTTCATATCAACAGTGGGAACGCCCATGCACCTAATCCTTACTGCCTCATCATGTCTCCAGTGATTATGGATATCATTCAACATGTTGTGAGTTAAACCATCTCTACCTGTAAGACATTACCCCAAGACAAAAACAACAACGTCAAAAACAACAAAAATAGACCATTTCCAACGTCCAAGACAATCAAACATTCATATAGCAGGATGTAACCAGACATTCAAATGCGTCTTTGCAAACTAAAAATGGTTTCTTCACAAAATTCCTGGAAAATGGACAATCAAACGGGTTCAAGAGCATACGTTCTTAATTACTTTCTAGGATTCAAATTCAACACAGAAAACAACCTATGCGAACCCCGAAAATCTTAAACCCTAAACCAAGAAATGGGTATTACCCAAATTAATCTGCCTCTTGGTTTTCTTTCTGTGACACCTATCCACCAAAATCTTCCTCTCCGCTCCAGTGAGTGGGGCCCCTTGAATTCTCTCTCTCATAATTCTTCGCTTCTCCTCCAATTTCGGGTCCTCCACTCCGTCCAAAGACTCCACCTTCGGGTCGATAACCGGGGCAGATATTCCGGTCCATACCCGGTCCAACCTATCCGGGCCAAAAGGCGAGTACTTCGGCTCCCTCAGGCCAATGGGCCTCACGGCCGAGCTACTCTCCGTGTAACTATGGCGAAAATCAAACGGCAAATCAGAATGTATAGTTTTAATAGCCGTCCGATCGAGCGAAGACGGAGGACAATAAGGTGACTTTTTCTTCTTTTTCTTCTTGCGGTTACCGAAATTAGAAGGATTGGGGTTAGGATCTTGAGGGTTTTGGGGAGAGAGAGAAGGCGGTGGTTTGAATGAGTAGTAGTCGTGGAGCTTAGAAGTCGATGACGTGGAATAAAGTTGGAAAGGGAGGGGCGTAGAAGAGAATGGCTGTTTATGGCGGGAGAGGCGAGTGATGAGGAACATCAACGTCGGCTTCCGTTGCCGTTGAGCGAGGGAGTGGGTTGGGCGCCAATGTCCTCCTTATCTTCGGATTATTGTGCTGGCACAGACATTAAATTTTAGGATTAGACAATTTTGATGCGGAATTTGGGCTGGGGAGCCCAGGTTGGTTGATTTTCGGACCCAAAGAAATATAGAAAACAGCATCATTTTTATATTTTTAATAAAAAAACAGCTCAGGTCTCGTCGAATCGGACTCGGCTCGGGCAAGACTATCTCGAAATTGGGATCAAACTCGTACTACAGTAGAAACCATCGAGTTAATCCGATTTGATGTTTGTTTAGATAGGCTTATATCAGTAGAGTTTTTATCAATAGAATTTTTATTAGTAGAATTTTTTTAAAAAATTATAAATTTGAGTTTCTTAAAAAATTGTATTTTAACTTTTTAAAAAGTGTTTTTAGATTTTACAGCCAAACACTCATTTTTTCTTAAAATAACTTTTGCAGTAAAGAAATGTATATTTTTACCCTCCAAAAATTGAATCAAACAAGCACTTAGACTCCTTGTCGTTTCATTAGATATTAAGAACGTATTGTTTATCAGCTATTTTTTAGTTTATTGATTAAAAGTTAGATTTTAACCATCTTAAAAAATTACTAATGTATTTAGTAAATAATTTATTGATTAGCTTATTTAAGTCCAATAACCTAATTTCTAAAAGCTCCATAAGAGGAACTTTTGGAGTTAACTGTTTGTCTAATAACAGTATTCCTCTTCACTTTACTCTCTACTTTTGCTCTGTGTGTTTTCAAAGTTAGCTTTTTTTATCATACAATTATATCGTGAAGTTTAGAAGAATATAATAAAAGAATTAATTAATCTTTTTATTTGTATTTAATTTTATAATATTAGTTTACAATCAAAAATATCATAATATTAAAATTTTGAACATAAAGAGTCACATCTAATTAATATTTTTATTATATAACTACTATATATTGTATCTTTGTCATATTATAATTATAGATATTTTTAATTTATTAAATAATAAAATATATGCATTTTATATAAAAAAATATTACTATGATGTAACTCATTGCATCATTCATATTAATAAAAAATTTAATGTTGGATTATTATTATTAATTAAAGTTATAAACTTAATTTTTTGTAAAATTAAATATCTATATCCAAATTTTTATAAGAATATTCAACAAAATACTGAGAAATATAATATTTATGCCTTTTTTTTTAAATCATGCTCTCATAAGTTATTTTACACATCAACAATTCATACTAAATAGTTAATTTTATCAAACATCTTTAATAAATAGTTGATGTTATTCATTGGTTAAATCCGTTGACATAATCAATTATCAGCTAATTGTTGATCAAATCATTTAACATCTAATACAATTCACTGTTTGTCAAACAGGGCCTAAAGCGTATAGAAGATAAGCTTATCAATAAGTTAGGGTATTTTAATAGGTTTAGTTTAATTTAAATAATATTATTTTCAAAATATTACACTATTTTAATAAAGAGAATATTTTTATCATTTTCAATTTTCAAATTATGGTCAAGCTATAATTACTCAACTCAATACTCAAAATGTGGGATTAAGCCTTATTAATATCCCTAATAAAAATACTACAACTAAAATTAACAAAATTTGAAATTAATAAATAGTTTAATTTAAAGAATTTTAATCTAATTTAAATTTATTAAAATAGTATCTTTCTTAAAATAGTAAAATTTTTAAAAATAATATTATTTTAAATTTTAATAAAAAATTTAAACAATTAAATAAATCACAAATATTATAATAAATATGATATAAGAGTTTACATTAATTTTGATATCAATATACTACTTTAAAATATCTTAAATTAATAGTTTAATTTCAACAAACTAATATAAATATGCATATCATGTTTTTTTTTTGATAAGATGTAAAGTCAACAAACTTTAATGCATAAAGTTCTCCTCTTTGAGAGCATACAGAGGAGAGACATTAATCGTATACAATCTTTCTTTTATAATTTTATTAAAAAGTTATTTTCGTAATTCGAATATGTAAAGTTTTTTACGTTTTTAATCTTTTAATCCTATTTATTTATGTATTTATTGAAATTTTAGTTACATTGATTTTTTTTCTGTGTTAATTTTATCTTTTCTCTGTAACCTGCATCTTTTATATATTGTTTCATTTGTATGTGGGTTCACCAGAAATAGTCTTTTTATTATGTAAGGGTAAGGTTGCATACTATTAAATCTTCTCAGACTCTATTTTATTGCAAAATTTTAGACTAAATGATGATGACGAGTGACGACAACAATTATGATGACGAGAATATGTGACTTTTTGATTATAAAAAAGTAAATAATTACAGTATTGGTATTTGGATCCTTGTTACGGGCATCTATCTGTTAGTGGGCGTAATTCAAAGACTTGAAGGTTTTTAAAGGCCCATTGTTAGAGCCCGTTATTTGCAAAAATAAATATTTTATTTAATATAAAACAATACAGCACAATATGATAAAATATTATTTAATTATTTAAAATAAATTTGATTATATGTATATTTTTAAAAAATATTTGATTAATTTTTCATAGTAAATTATAAAATAAATATAAGTATAAATTTTCATTTTTATTTTAATATTTGATATTAAACACTGAGGTTATTTAATTTCATTCTTAATGGTTACATACCAAACTCTTATAATTAGGAATTCTATTGTTATTCTCACATTGACTTTTTATTCTTATTTTTATTTTATTCCGACTTGTTTATTACTAATTACTAAACAAAACTTAAATTTGCCAACATATTTTAAAGAAATAAATATCATTTATATAAAATTTCGAAAGTAATTCTTTAAAGTTTCACTTATAGTATAAATAAATATTTATTTATAATATTTAACTCTTAATTTTTATAATATAGATAAATATTTATTATTATTATTATCGTATATTAACTTTAATTGGTTATTAAATATAATTACAAATAGTGGATAATTATTAATAAATTTAAATTTTAAAATTTTAAATACTTGTAACATTTTCAAGATAAAATTATGGTTTTTTAACTAAAAGATAGTTTATAATTAAGGATGACATTTGACGTCGAGCTAATTATAGATTGATTAGGTCTCAGATTGGACTAGAGTTTGAGCTTGAGCTGTTCAGGTTCGATCTCGCTAAGGCTAATAACTATTAAAAAAACGATATCATTTTGTAAAAAATGACATTATTTTTTATTTTTTATTTTTAAAAAATCAAAATTGGACAAAACCAAGTGAAATTTTAGTCTTAAAATGCCCTTGTCTTTTTAATTTTTAGTAATTATATTAGGTTTGGTCACTTGAGCCTAACTTAATTGTGATCCCTACTTATGATCAAATTGAAAGGCACGATGCTTCTTCTAGTCAAGGTTGACCAATCAATCTTCACCATCGCCATCATCGTGCACAAGATGCTAAGAGTTGTCATCATATGTTCCCAACAACCTCCATTCATTTTCAGTCCTCGCTCAGAGTATCAACAAACCAACTTATGATGGCTTCTTCAGGACAAAACTTAAAAGCGACTCAAACTCAAACCAAAAATTGTGTGTTTGTTTGTGTGTGTTTTTTGTATAGTAATATGACAACTATTGCTCATGTGCTATGGTCCCAACTGTATAAAGTTACACTCTAGTTATCAGAAACGTGCACCATTTCCCTTGAAGAGGAAGCAAAGAAGGGATAGAACAAATATGTAAAGTCAAGAACACACATAATGGCTTTAGCTTTAGTTGGCCTAATGACTTTAGCTTCTCACTTAAGGCTCTCTTTTACAGGAGGTCTTGAGTTCGAGTTACGCCAAAGGAGGAGAAATAGGAAATTTGTCCTATCGATGATCCTCTAGCTCCCTGGGTAAAGCTTCTTGATCGAATCAATTACGGACGCCTCGCTTCCAGTGGCAGTGTGAGGGTTGAAGCTACTAGGGAACCTGAGGCTACTAGAAACTTTATGTTGAGTGGGGCTAGCGATTAATCAGCAGTTGACCAATTAAATATGTGACGGCTCCTTGTGCGCAGAAATGTACAGTCTACGTAGGAACCTGGAGGATCTTGGAATTCTAGATTTACATCCTCTAGGATTCTTAGGGTGGGGTCTTAGAGGCTTAGGATTAGTCCGGCTAAATCGGGATACCTAATGTAATAAAAAAAAAACACACATAAATCGCTCGTTACTCAAAACAACAAAACATGTAATTATTATTTGGGACCATTATGACTTTTTTTAAATTTAGAATTGTTTTCATGTGAGTCATTTAAAAGCAATCTTTTTATTAGTTAGGATAAGGTTGTGTACTAGCTCTCGCATATAACTGAGATTCATATTAGATGTCGTTGTTATTATAGTAGTATTAAATTTTTTTTAAAAATTAATTTAACTATAAAATATCTAAATTTTGTATAAATTATATAAAAAATAGTTTTTGTTATTGTAACTTATTTTTTGAAACGAAAGAACTCGCAGTCGCTATCATTTGGATGGGTACTGAATAAACCTTCGAATTGACGTAATAGCCTGTAAATCACGTCAACCGGGTACTTCGTATTAGGCAAGTCCTATAAGACAGGCTCGATCGAGAGAGTATAAGTAGAAGAATATGAACACATGACCTTTTAACTTCATGCTCTCCCACTCCACTAACTCGACTAACTCCTAGAGGTGTAACAGGTTCATTAAATATCACGTAAATGTCCATCTATTAGTCATATAAGTAAAAATAATGTTTTGAACCAAAATTTTGAAAGATTAGTTGCTAAATTAAAAATTTTAAAAAAATTCATACTAATTTTAAAAAATTCAAAAATAGATAAATTTTGTATAAATTAGGTAAAATTTTATTTTTATTGACGTAAATATCTATCTTTTAGTAACATAGGTAAAAATAACGTTTTAATATGATTTATATAAATTTTGAAACGTCATTTACTAAATTAAAAAATCTGAAAAAGTTAAATATTTTTTAATACATTATTTTTATTTTTCAAGAACACATAATAACATACAATTTCAATTTATTAAATAAATTTATTCCATCAATTTTATTGCCAAATTTAGATTAGATAATAAGATTAACTCCGATAATAAAGTCTAATTTTATAATAGAATTTGAGGAGAACCCAAAGTCTAATCCAAACTTTCATAAACAATTTCATCTAATCCTAAAGAAACGTCATGATTGCTGTCGTTAAAGTCGCATAAATTGCTGTCGTTAAAGTTGCATAAGCACTTAACGGATCAAGTTCATAATAGCAACCATTATAGTCAGACTGCTGTTAGTTTGGAATTGTGTAATTGTAACGAATGCCAATAAAAAGGAGATTAAATATCATGTATTAGTTATGATATGGTATTCTTATTATGTTCCATTAAATCTCATTCGCACATTTACGTGAATTTTAAAAAAATATATAAATAAAATTTAATAAAATAAAGTTAAAATAGAGTAAATAGTACAGAAGATTTGAAGGGATTAAGAAGTGACATCAATATGTTTGCTTGGCAAAAATAGGATTCGCAATGACCATGACCCAATTTTTTAAAATTTGAAATAAAAAACTAAGTTATTTTCTTCACGATAACATTATTTTTTGTAAAACGATATTGGTCTTTTGTAATTTTTTTCAGACCTTAAATCAGGATCAAATTTAAGCAACCCGAGCCTGAGCTAAATTTGAGATCCAATTTTTGACAAAAATTAGGCTCAAATCAGGTCCTTAAATCAGGATCAAATTTAAGCAACCCGAGCCTGAGCTAAATTTGAGATCCAATTTTTGACAAAAATTAGGCTCAAATCAGGTATAATCAAATTGGATCGAGTCGGGATTGAGCTTAATTGCCAAGCATAGGTGCAAATGTTTATTGATTATTTTCTCTATGCAATAATTTAGAAATTACAAGTGCTCTTCTTTTGAAGAAGAAGATGACGAACTAATGTACATGATGAATAAGACTTGTTTTGTTTATGAAAATTTTAAAAATTAATTTTGTTTAGAATAATCTCAAATTAGAAGTATCTGTTTTAAACTGAGACTTCACAACTTAAGAGTAGACCTAAGATATGTCCGTCTGGATCTCGTGGAGCAGTCCACAGCTTTGTGTGCACAACTTTTGATCCAATCTTTGATTGGGATTGAAGGATGCATTGCACTTTGATCATAAAGAATGAGAAAAGTAGGTGTACTTTCATGATGATGATGATGAAGAACAAGCATGATGAGCTCACTCACTCCATGTCCTCCCAACTTACGTTTACTTGCCTATATATGTAGTATTCCTCTAGTCACCATTTTCACTGTGCAAGTTTGCCGTTACTTGATCGATATACCTAACTATTTGTCTCTATTAATCACATTTACAATGATCTTAAGACTATCCTTAATGTTAGTGATGTTCGTGTTCACGAATTTGGCTGCTTCAAGAGACCAAAAGGCGTATGTAATTCATATGGATGAATCCAAGATTCCTGCTTCAGTTGGTAGCTTCCAGGAATGGTATGAAGCAGTGATTGAGTCCGTCTCACAAAAAGAAGAAGAAGAAGAAGAAGAGCCGCCTCAGCTCCTGTATGTCTATGAAACAGTTGCTTCAGGTTTTGCTGCGAAACTGTCAGCTGAAGAAGTCGATGGCTTGAGCAAGATTGATGGCTTTCTCGCTGCAATTCCAGATGAAGTTCTAACTCTGGACACCACATACTCACATGAGTTTCTTGGACTACATAGAGATAAAGGTCTATGGAGTCCTCAAAACTTGGCTTTAGATGTGATAATCGGAGTTCTGGATACTGGAATCTGGCCGGAACATGTAAGTTTCAAGGATTCAGACATAACAACTGAAGTACCCACCAGATGGAAAGGCACCTGCGAAAATGGTACAAGATTTTCTCACCGGAATTGCAACAAGAAGCTGATCGGTGCAAGAGTGTTCTTTAAAGGGTACGAAGCCAGTTTTGGAAGAATCAACGAGACTGTTGATTATAGATCTCCCAGAGACGCACAAGGCCATGGAACACACACAGCTTCAACTGCTGGAGGTAACCTCATAGAAAGAGCAAGTTTCTTCAGAATGGCTAATGGATCAGCTGCTGGCATGAGGTATACAGCTAGAATTGCAGCTTATAAAGTTTGCTGGTCTTCTGGTTGCACCAGCAGTGATTTACTTGCAGCTATAGACCGAGCTGTTTCTGATGGAGTCGATGTTTTGTCCCTGTCACTTGGAGGTGCTCCTAAACCATATTATCGTGACAATATTGCTATAGCCTCATTCGGAGCATTCAAGAAAGGGGTGTTCGTGTCTTGCTCTGCAGGAAATTCAGGTCCAGCTAGCTCCACCGTAGGAAACCCTGCACCGTGGATCATGACGGTGGCTGCAGGCTATACTGATAGAAGCTTTCCTGCTACTGTCAAACTTGGCAACGGAAAAACTTTTCCAGGATCATCTCTGCACTACGGGAAGCCAACCAAGAACTTGCCACTTGTGTACGGAAAAACGGCGGGTGTTCAAAGAGCTGAGTATTGCGCTAGTGGTTCACTTAGCAAAAAGCTAGTCAAAGGCAAGATTGTTGTGTGTGACAGAGGGCTGAACAGCAGAACTCAGAAAGGAGAAGTGGTTAGGTTGGCTAAAGGAGCAGGAATGATACTGGTTAACGCAGATCGTCAAGGTGAAGAACTTTTTGCAGATCCTCATATTTTGCCAGGCACCACCGTCGGAGCTTCGGCAGGTAAAGCTATCAAATTGTATCTAAACTCAACCAGAAAACCAGCTGGTTCAATCTCCTTCAAAGGGACAACTTATGGCGATCCTGCACCAAAGTTGGCAGCTTTTTCTTCCAGAGGACCCAGTTTAGTAGGACCTGACGTGATCAAACCTGATGTTACTGCACCAGGGGTCAACATATTAGCTGCTTGGCCATCTTCGATTAGCCCAACATTAGTAAAAACTGACAAAAGAACTGTATTGTTCAATGTAATCTCAGGAACTTCAATGTCCTGTCCTCATGTTACTGGTCTAGCTGCACTACTAAAGTCTGCACACAGAGATTGGTCAGTAGCAGCAATAAAATCAGCACTCATGACCACAAGCTACACAACAAACAACAGGAATGTCCCATTCGTAGATGTTGGATCCAAGAACTCCGGATCAGCTACTCCTTTTGGTGCTGGTTCAGGCCATGTTGATCCGGAGAGAGCTTCCGATCCAGGTCTGATATACGACATTACCACAGAGGACTATCTAAGCTACTTGTGTAGCCTGAACTATACATCATCCCAAGTTAGTCTGGTTTCCAGAACAAAGTTCACTTGTCCCAAAGACGCAACAACCCTGCAACCTGGGAACCTGAACTATCCTTCTTTTGCGGTGATTTTCCAAGGAAATGCTAAGAAACCAACCTTGAAGTACAAGAGAACCGTGACCAATGTTGGGAAACCTTCAAGCACATACGAAGCACAAGTTCTGGAGCCGAATGGGGTGTCGGTCGTGATAGAGCCCAAGACATTGAGCTTCAGGAAACTCAGAGAGAAACTGAGTTACAGTGTGAGTTTTGTTGGGCTGAAGAGAGCAGACAAAATAGGTGTGTCCTCTTTTGGATCCATAGTTTGGGTTTCAGGGAAATATAAGGTAAGAAGTCCAATAGCTGTCACTTGGAATTAGGTTTTTCTGATTCATTGCGAATGTTTTAACATGTTGGGAGGATAGGGGAATTCTTGAAAATGTTTAACATGGTAATATTCTTGAAAATAAATTTAAATTTTGTTTCAAAATTTTACATCAAATGGAAAATTTGTAAACAAATTAATTTGATTCAAGTATACAGTTCGGAATCTACTAGTTAACGATAAAGCTGCATACTACTGAACCTCCCCAAATTCTGCGTATCAGCGAAATTTATACTGAATATTGTTGTGGTTATTTAAATTGTAGCGAGACAATTCTAAACTCGAAACTTTTTACGTTTAATGTTTTTCAAGAATATTACATCATATGTGTTAGGTTAGAAGACAAAAATGTATGATTAAAAGTTAAAGAATTAATTCAATTTGAATTTAAATATCTGAGTCTAATTTAAAAGTCCATTTAAATAAATAACTAAATAAGTTTAAAATTTTTGACTTGATAAAAAAAGTTTAAGATTTTCTAATATGCTTAAATTTAATGGGTTTAATCTCAAAGTCAAACTTGTTAAATTATTTGCAAGGATATTATCAATAATTAAAAACTTCAACCGATTCAACCAATTCAACCATAAAAATCTTTAATCATATAATTTTCTTATTTGATTTACTTTAATAACTCTTATTGTTAAAAACTAATAAATTTATTAACTAATTGATTAATTTTTATTAATTAATAAATTCTTATAAACTGAAATAAATCAATTAATAATTATTTAATAGTACCTTTTCAATTAAACTTCAAATTCTTTAATTTTATTTAACCTTTAGCTCATTTTATGACGGTCTAACATCGGTTAAATCTTTTAAATTTTAAACATCTTGTTTTACTAGTTTAACTTTTGATCCAGTTTTTGAAACATTAAATATTACATCAAATATATTAGATGGGATAACAAAAATGTCTAATTAAAAGTTAATAAATATATTTCATATATTTATTTACATCAAAAATTAAAATAAAAAAGTTTAAATTTTGATCTTATACATAAGTTTAAGGTTTTGAAATATGCTTAAATTTTTAAACCTAAGTCAAACTTATTATAGTATTTTTAGGTTTAAATTGGAATTGAATAATAACTATCCATCTCAGTCTGAAAAAAACTGACTTTTTTTAGTTGACCTAAACCCATCAATAATTGAAACTTAGACAAAGTGCTTATTATGCTAGAAAGAGACATATACCAAAGATTTTCATTGAACTTAGACAAGTGGTTGTCATGTTAGAAATAGACATATGCCATCATTACATATTGCAATATTATTTCTTAAAAATGTTAAACTAAATTAATAAAAAGAAATTTTTTTGGTTAAAAGTCATAGATTTTGACATTTTAAATTTGACTTTAATCGTAGAGAAGAAATTTAACTAGTTCTACCGGTTCAATTATAAAAGTTTTGAACCGTTCAAGTTTTCGGTTTAGTTTTAACTTTTCGATTTGATTTACTTTAATAAATTTTGTTATTAAAAACTAATTAGGTTAATAATTAACTGGTTAATTTTCATTAACTAACAAGTTCTTATAAAATAAAATAAATCAACAAAATTTTATTTAATAATCTATGTTTTAATTAAACTTCAAATTATTCGATAAATAAGGATATTTTTTCAACTATATTTTAAATTCTTTAATTTTATTAAATCTTTAGCTGATTTTATGACGGTCTGGTTCAAATTTTTAAATCTTAAATTTCTTATTTTACTAGTTTAACTTCCAATCCTTATTTTTTAAACATAGGAAGAAACTAATCTAATTTTAAGATAAATTTTTATCCCATTTTAAGAATATATTAGTAATAATGTAGATTATAAAATTTTATTAAATTTGTATTAAATTTTTTTAGAAAATTATCATGTAGTTGATTGTTAAATAATTGATAATATTAATATAACTCATTCATCTCGATTATAATTTTTTTATTGAAATAATATTTTTTTGAAAAATTTAATATTATACACATAAAAAATTTTGAATTAAAAAAATGTATTTGAAATTAATTAATTAGATACATCCAAATAGATTCTCTTCCTAGAAGGTTGCTGATGCGTCAATGCCCATGGAGACGAGTTGGGATCAAAGCTTACGTCACGATCATCCAATCAATGCTCTACACATGTCGTAGAAAGTGCTACACCGGTTTGTATTTTCGGGGAACAAGGTCAGCTTCTACCTAGAAACGCCGGTCTTTTGATGATTTACACGTTTCCAACACCAACTAAAGATCACCTTCCAAAAGTATAAACCCACTTTTCTTTCTATTTCTGTCCCTGTTCTTCTTTGTTAAAAGGGTTCAACAAGATTCAATTCACATTCCCGTACTCGGAAATCTCGCAAGGTACGAACTTTAGACGTGGACTTCGTTTCTTGATTAGAAGGGTACCTTAATTTTCCGGAAGTAAGTCTGGTAGTTCCTGTTTAGTGTCGTTTTTTCCTGAAAGTTTGAAGCTTTTGATACGAAGAACTGATCTTTATTGCTATATGCCCTGTGACATTGATGAATAGAAATCTTTCGTTTCATTGCCATAACAAAGAAAAAGGGTTTACTGTTTGATCGTTAGATGGATAATCACAATTCACCATCCTCGTACCCTTACAATAATCCATATCCGTACCCTTACTATCAACACCCACCTCCGGCACAAAATCATGGATACCCACCGCCCAATTCAGGTTCCTATTATCCCTATTTCTATCCACAAAACTACTCTTATCCGTACAATCCTTATACGTATCCACAACCTGGATACACGGCGCTGCCGCCGTCGGCGTCTTCAGATACATCCCATTCAGGCCCTTTGGACTACCCTTCACCTCCACATTCAACAACCCATCCAGGCCCTTCAGGCTACTCCCACAACCATTCCTATTCAAATGTGTGTTCTCCATCTTCTAGTCCGCAAGCTTTACCTTCACCAACCCATCAACTTCATGGCAGTTTCCAATATGGTTCATCTCAATACCCTTATCAGCATCAATCAGGAGAATACCCATCTCATGATAGCTCAGAACAAGTGCCCTCAAGGTCCAATAGCTTCGGTAATCATCATAGACAAGATAGTCTTGATACTAAACCTGCCTCTTTGTATCCACCTTTAGATGATCTTTTAAGTAAGGTGAAATTGGATGATGGCCAAAAACCTTCTGCTCCTGCATCCCCACCAGCTCCTTCTGTCCCACCGCTGCCTGATTCTCCTGTAAGTTATCAAAGTGACAGTCCAGTGTTTTATGGCTATCCTAATAATTCCTTGTCAAGCAACTGGGAAGGGGCATATTTGGGCCGCATTGATTCGTCTGGACACTATGCCTCTTCGGTTCATACCCATTCGGCTTCCTTTGATGGATCCCACAATAACCATAATACGCAGATTGTGCCTGTGAAGAGTAGTAAAGTGTCTTTGAAGGTTTTGCTCTTACATGGGAACTTGGATATATGGGTCTGTGAAGCGAAGAACCTTCCAAACATGGACATGTTTCACAAGACTTTGGGTGAGATGTTTAACAAGTTACCTGGAAATATAGGCTCCAAAATTGAGGGGCAAATGAACCACAAGATTACCAGTGATCCCTATGTTACAATTTCACTTGCTGGTTCTGTAATTTGTAGGACATATGTGATCAGCAACAGTGAAGATCCTGTTTGGATGCAACATTTTAATGTTCCTGTTGCTCATCATGCTGCCGAAGTGCAATTTGTTGTCAAAGATAGTGATGTTGTGGGGTCACAGTTAATAGGCGTTGTGACAATTCCAGTTGAACAGATATATTCAGGGGCTAAAGTAGAAGGAGTCTACCCTATCTTAAATAGCAGTGGGAAACCATGTAAGCCTGGAGCTGTCTTGAGAATTTCAATTCAGTACATACCCATGGAGAAATTGAGCAATTTTCATCTAGGTGTAGGGGCTGGTCCCGATTATCATGGTGTGCTAAACACATATTTTCCTCTTAGGAAAGGTGGAAAAGTGACTCTATATCAAGATGCCCATGTTCCAGATGGGTGCCTTCCGAGTTTGAAACTTGGTAACGGGATGTCTTATGTGCATGGAAAGTGCTGGTACGACATCTTTGATGCCATACGTCAAGCTAGACGTCTGATTTACATTACTGGTTGGTCAGTATGGCACCAGGTTAGACTGGTCAGGGATGCTGGTCATCCATCAGATGCCACCCTTGGCGAGATTCTAAGATCCAAATCCCAAGAGGGAGTAAGAGTGCTGCTTCTTGTATGGGATGACCCTACTTCGAGGAGCATTTTGGGATATAAAACAGTAAGAAGTTTACATCTTTTCTATATTTTAATTACAGTGGTGGACTGGAAGTGAGTTACTTTCATATGTTGTATCTGCTTGAAAGTTGTTTGAAATTTAATTAGACTCAACAAAATGAACTTAAGGTTGGAGTTTTTATTTTTATGGTAACAGAAAAATGGTGATCTTTGTTGCTGGTTGATGTCTTATTTTTGTTTTAGTATAATTGATCTGCTTTTTCGTATGTTATGAGGGTGAATGCTTTTAATGTTCATCACCATAACTGTAATCTCTCCATGATTGGTTGTTTCCACATATATCTTCACATTCCTTTTTCAAATTACAAACTAGTTATTCCTAATATGAAGGATCACTTATCGGTCCCTTTCCAATTAACTAATGCAGGATGGTATTATGGCAACCCATGATGAAGAAACACGCCGATTTTTCAAGAACTCATCGGTGCAAGTGCTACTTTGTCCTCGCATTGCTGGAAAAAGACATAGCTGGGTCAAGCAAACAGTATGTCAATTTGTTCAGAAAGAGTTTGGATTGTGTTAAAAGAGTTTCTATGTACACTGATTTGATAAATAAGACTTCTTAAATAGTAAAGAAAGTAGTAGCATCATCCAATACAAATGAACTGTCATTGTTACTCAATTTATTAAGTGCTAAGCAACACATGATTCACTTACAGCATGTTCTTTGTATTGAACACAAGTGGGTGAGATGAGCTCTCCTTAGTTCTTTGGCTATAATTTAATAGTTTTGCTGTAACCATCTTAACGTCGTATCAAAATTGACCCTAGCCATTCCTAATATGTTTATATGTTGAAATTCTTTTTATGTAACTGAAATATTGTTTTTTTTATATTTTTCTTCTTTTTTCTTTTCTACCAAAACTTCGCCATGATGTCCTTTGATTCCTATAATATTTGCTTACTGTGATGTTCTTCAACATTCAAAATAGTTGTTTGATACAATCATATTGTTGATAGTTAGTTATTGTTAATTTCTGTATGAACTTTGTGTTTCCTCCGATGTTAAATAGAATAATATACAGCTTCTGTAAGCTTAACTGTCCTTACTGCTTACAGGCTAACAAGCTTTTGAAACCATTATATTGTTGCAAGCTATGTTTCAGTTAATATTTTCTGTATGAACTATATCATCTTCAATTTTTTACAACACAGTTAATGAAGAATATATCATCTTCTATTTTTTACTGCATGGGTAATGAAGATAATTCTTTCTCTGCTACTTGCGGTTTTTGTGATGTTGAAGAAGAAACTTGTTTGAAACTATTTAGGAAGTAACATTAACTTAATATTCATACTTAGAGCTTTTTGTTTTTCGTTCTGATTTAAGTATCAAATACAAGTTTCCTTGTCATTTATTTTACCAGGAAGTTGGAACTATCTACACTCATCACCAGAAAACTGTTATTGTCGATGCTGATGCTGGGAACAATAGAAGAAAAATCATTGCTTTTGTTGGTGGACTTGATTTATGCGATGGAAGATACGACACTCCACACCACCCCATTTTTAGGACTTTGCAAACAGTGCATAAAGATGACTATCACAATCCTAATTACAATGTAAACTTTTAATTTTTTATACTTCTTTGTTTTCACAATTGTAAGTAGCTATGCACATTAAACAAATTAATTAAATTATATCATTAACTTTATCATGGGAAGCAAAATATTTTTCCTTACAAATGAGTTTTTGTGGATGTAATTTGCGGATTGTCTACATTAACTGAAGATACACACACATGCACACACACACACACACACACACACTCTAAAAGAGTTTTAGGAAGTAGTGGAAATAATTTCTCCTCTATCAATTGTGTAATTGCCTAATTTTACCATGCAGGGTAATACTGCTGGTTGCCCAAGAGAACCATGGCATGACTTGCACTGCAAAATTGATGGTCCAGCAGCATATGATGTTTTAACCAACTTTGAGGAGCGATGGCTCAAGGCATCGAAACCTCATGGGATTAAAAAGCTAAAGAAGTCGTATGATGATTCTTTGCTCAGATTAGGAAGAGTTCCAGATATTTTAGGTCTATTTGATGTTCCTGCTCTTAGTGAGGATGATCCTGAAGCTTGGCATGTTCAGGTAGTTTCTCTGCTCCTTGCCATGTATGATCAAGGGCTGAGTGTGATGGGGATAGTTTTTGTTTTAGTTTTACTTGATTTATATTGGGATATATGAGGGGTGGGGGTGTGCTCAGGAGGTGGACTTTAGCTGAATTTGCTTTTCTGTTCCGACTTACAAATGAAATGTATTAATTTAGTTCTGGGAGTTCAAACGTGCAGATTTTCCGTTCCATTGATTCAAACTCTGTTAAAGACTTCCCAAAGGATCCAAAGGAAGCCACAGCCAAGGTCAGTGAATAGTTTGCAACTTGATAGATTCCTGTTAGAGGGAGTTACGATTCAGACACTGCATGCTGAAGTTGATCTTTTACTTGTGACAGCATCTTGTCTGTGGGAAGAATGTACTTATCGACATGAGCATACATACAGCATATGTGAAGGCCATTCGTGCTGCTCAGCATTTTATTTATATAGAAAACCAGTATTTCATTGGCTCCTCATACAATTGGGGTTCACATAAAGATGTAGGTGAGGATCTTCTTCTTTTGTTTCTTCAATAATCATATGAAGACATGTTGCTTGAAGTTTGCGTGAATAGTGTTCCTGATTTTTTTCATTCAAAGTGGAAAAGACTATGGTTGAGATTTAATGTGGCAAAGGATTCTTCCACTTTCATTAGGAAAATGATCATATCCCTATTAGAAACTAGTCTCTAGAATGGATATTAGATTCGTCATGATTTTTTATAAGCTCTAGTGCTTTTCATCCTTAGCCTCTGAACAATGGTTTTTAAATCCACTCTTCCTGATGGCTTCCAGATACACACAGACTTTACTTCTGCAACGATCATAGTTGTTCTTGTTGACTTGCCCTGATGCTTCTATTATTAAAAGTAAAAAATTCAAAATGATGCTTAATTAAATGGTTTATGATTACATGATGAAAAGATGACTTCTAGTACTGTTTATGGCAAATACAGTAAAACCTCTATAAATTAATATTGTTGGGATCATGATATTTTATTATTTTATAGAGATATTAATTAACCGAT
>JANQBM010000009.1:26468575-26483247 GCA_025594535.1 Erythroxylum domingense | reverse complement strand
TAAGTTTATATAATTATTAATTTATGATATTAATGGGACCCTATATTTACATAGGGGTATTTTGAAAATATATTATCCTATTATCTTATCGAAATTTGTTAAATTTTCAACTGACCCAAGTCGGGATCGGAGAAAAATATTATCTTAGAGAGTTTATTAATTTACCGAGTATCAATTTAAAGAGGTTCTACTGTACTTCAGATATTTAAGATATATGTTGTACTTAGTTTTCATAAAGGTTCTTGGTTAAATTAGACAGAATCTTGGTACAAATAGCTATTCTGTAGATGTCCCCCACTACATTCAACTAGCCCTTAACTTGTTTCCTTCCATCAAATTTTAAGGTGCTACGAACTTAATTCCAATGGAAATTGCATTGAAGATTGCCGATAAAATCAGGGCAAAGGAGAGATTTGCTGCATACATTGTTATCCCAATGTGGCCAGAGGGGGCCCCAACTGGTGCAGCTACTCAAAGGATCCTATTTTGGCAGGTGAGCTTGAATGTAATTGAAATCTATGGTTAATCAGTACAGAAGGAAAAATATCACTCTCTTTCAAAATTTCAACATATATGGGGTCTGGTTGATAACAGACATATTGAGGGAAGTTTCCTATGGTTGACAGTTACTTGTGGTTGGTGTGAGTAACCCCAAAACTGGTTTTTTTTTTCACCTTATTTTTGTTCCGAGTTTATAGACTGCAGAAATGGGACATCAAATGATACATTTTCCCACTAAATTCTGTGATGTTTTCTGAAGGCTGATAAGATTAGTTCGTTGACCTGAAAACTTGTGATCTTCTGCAGCATAAAACGATGCAAATGATGTATCAGACAATTTACAGAGCTTTAGTAGAAACTGGACTTGAGCAAGCATTCTCACCACAAGATTTTCTGAACTTCTTCTGTCTCGGGAATCGTGAGGCCCCTGATCCATATTGCACTTCAAATGTATCAAGTCCAACTGCTGCAAACACTCCTCAGGTATATTTGTTCCTCAAGAAAGTAATTCTTTTTAGGATCAATTTTTCGTTAGTAGTTAAAGATGAAAATGAGCAGAATTAAGGCATCATTTAGGACTTTGGTTTTCTTATGTTCATTGATACCTTCATGATATAAGCTTGTTTGTGTGTCAAGTTCCAAACTTGATGAGGCTTACCTAGTTGGTAACTAAATCATTTCATTGTTTGTTGATATTACTGTCACAAGATTGGCTCATTTGAAAACTTAATCTCTGCTTTTTGGTGGTTCTAGGTGCTTAGTCAGAAGAACCGACGATTCATGATTTACGTCCATTCAAAAGGTATGATAGTTGATGACGAGTATGTAATCCTAGGTTCAGCAAACATAAATCAGCGTTCGATGGAAGGCACAAGAGACACCGAGATTGCAATGGGTGCCTATCAGCCTCATTACACCTGGGCAAGAAACCAATCTCAACCACGGGGACAGGTAGTACTTAGTAGAGAAAGACTTCTTTTGAGCACTTAAATCTTTATGCATAAAAATCTAATCAACTTTACTGCTAATTTAGACCCTTACTGTTTCTGCGCAAACCGTGTTCTATAGGTATACGGATATCGGATGTCGCTCTGGGCAGAGCACGTGGGGCATCTTGAGGAATGCTTTGAACAACCAGAGTCTCTGGAGTGTGTTAACAAAATCAGAATGATGGGGGAGATGAACTGGAAACAGTTTGCAGCTGATGATATAACAGAGATGAGAGCACACCTACTCAAGTACCCTGTAGAAGTTGATAGAAAAGGGAAAGTGAGGCCTCTTCCAGGATCTGAAAGTTTTCCTGATGTGGGAGGAAACATACTGGGTTCATTTATTGCCATTCAGGAGAATCTAACAATCTAATGAAACAAACCTGTCATGTACTCTTTTGACTTATAAGATGAACAGTTATACCTGTATGTTTCCAATAAAAATTCATGTATACGTGTGCTTAACAGTTTTGGAATGAGATATACTTGTTATGACCTTGTTTTAGCAATGTTCACAATCTGGTCAACTTCAACATGGGAATTGATACTCTTTGTCTCAAGAGTTCCATTGTCTCTTTTGATGATGTTCCAAGGCTTCTTTGTCAGCTCATTTTAAACTTATTTCTTATTGAATTAAATTTGACACGTTAATTTTCAATCAAAAATCATGTTATTGGGCAAATGAAATACATTAATTGTAACTCAACATTATTATAACTCTGAAGATTGAAGTGTTAAGTGTAAGGAAAAATAACACAGAAACTGTTGAGAGTGGGATTTGAACCCACGCCCTTTCGGACCAGAACCTTAATCTGGCGCCTTAGACCAACTCGGCCATCTCAACAATTTGGCAACTAAGTTTAAAATTGTAATGGTCAAGCATAATAGTTATACAGATCTTAAGCAATATTCAGCCAATGCTTTAATGGAAATTTTATAAAGACTTTCTCAAATTTTCACTCGGTTGTTATTATTTATAAGGAACTCTAGCCCTCACTTCTTCACCCTTTCCTCAATTAGTTCGAAGTCAACGAGTATAGTCAGTTTATGATTTCTAGCTAGCACAAACTAGTTCAGTCCAATTGATATCATTTAAACTAAATGACTGAAGAACTAAATCTGAACTGACTAAATTAGTTAACCAAAATGACGTCATTTTGTCCTAATCGCAAATTTGCACAAGTCCAAACTAGTTGACCAAAATAATCGGACTTCAGACGCCACCGGAACCAAAAAAATATATGAGCTTGACTTGAGTCATAAAAGTCTAGGCCTGACTTGTTGCCTACCTTAAGCCTGGCCCGAAGTTAACAGACAAAACTGATTTTGAATAGACTTCAAATCAATCTCGACCCCAAATTTTAAAAAAAACAGAGAAAAGGCTTCAAGAACTCGGCATTTTTGCCACCCCTACTGTAGCACAATAGCACTGTAGCAGTTTTCATTAACACTATGCCATAGAACTTCTAAACAAAAGAAATGTCAAAATGGATTCTTCTATATTAAGAAAGACTGTTCAAGATCAAAGAATACAACTGATCCAAGTTTTTGGTACATGAAAGATACTTCTTCATATAGTTGACCGGACTTTCACTTCAATAGCCAAGCATTTCCTTTTTATTGGAAAAGAAAAACACAAGGTGAATAATTGTATTTGTAAACAAACTTATCTCTGTCCAAAGCTCTAGCATAAGCACTTCCATGGCACCAATGATATAGTTGTTTTAACTCAATTCAAACAAGGATGAGTGTGAAAATTTTACGCCTTTTGTTTTCCTTTCCGACGTCTCTCAAGTTCTGCTTCTGCATCTTGCAACTGTTGCCTAAGCTCAGATACTCTTCGCTCCAACTCTTCCACTGTACCTCCACTGACTGATGGTTTGTATGGTGTTACAAAATGTTTTGAAAAACCTTTGAGAGCTTCAACCCCAGTAACCTATAGAACAAGAATCTCACTGATTAAAACTGCCCGGGGCAGACTAGCAAAAGTTACATCCGAAGAAAAACACTATCTCCTATCTCAAAAACACTATCTCCTATCTCAACTGTCGAAAAGTTGCAAAAGGAAATGGCAAGAAAGCAGCATAGTGAAGCAAGAACTGAAGTGAGATATAAGTAAACCTGATCATTCCAGGGAAGCAACTAAAACAAGTAATGACTAAACGGAATGTCAGTAGCAGATGGAGAAAATCCATACATGTTCATTTCATAGTAACCTTAAAACTTTGAAACAGAACAGATTTCCAAGACTCTGATGAACAGAATGGTATTTTGCATACATAGTATAAAACAAACAGTGTCTCGTGAAAATACCAGTTCCAGAAGATAGTTTACCTCTTCCGGTAGTAATGGCAACTTAGTAATATGAAAATCATCATACAACATGTAGAACTGGTCAAGGTACTTTTGCTGCATTTTCATCCTTGCTTTCAGCAATTTGGATTCAACAACTACAGCAAGAAAAGGACCAGCTCAAGATCTAGTTTTGATTCAGAAAAGTAGATGAAAACAAAACGAAGCGAGTAAAACCTTCTTCATCAAAAAGTACTTGGTTGATGATTATATTGTGCGTGTCTATCTCAAACTTCGTAAGTTCCTGGACCAGTCTCTCTGTTTCATAAAGGGATAGAAACTCCGGAATACAAACGCAGACAAAGGTTGTCATGTCCTACCCAAAAGAGAATACAATACCATTAGGAAAAAAAATGAAGGATGAAAAAACAAATAGCTACATCCTGCAAGAAGGAAATTCAACATTAAAGTAAAACAGAAAATATAGGTTCTGAGAAAACAGACCAGCTTTCGAGAAGTACAAACTTAGCAGCATATCAGTCTCGTTTTAGATAAAATAAAATGAAACCCAAAATGAAGTCTTAACAAGAAAAAATGGACAGGCTTACCAAACATCTCCATCCCACCACCACATTTTTCCATCAAAACAACACAACACCCTAGTCACCAAATGAGAGAAAGACAAAAGGATGTAAGATCCAGTTGTTATCAAGTTTTATTTGAAGCATCTCCAGCAATTATTTCATTGACCATTCCTCCTGAATTCATTATTTCACACCAAGATTTGATTTATTGCTTTCCAAATAACTTTTTGAATCAGTAAATATAAACGTGAGAGACTCTCTCAGCCTTTTACATAACACTTGACATATCATACTGCCAACTATACAAAGAACTGCTACAGAAACAAGGGTAAAGCAATTACTATAATAATTGAGATAAGACGTTAAGGATTTTTACAGGGTCTTTAAATTGTCTATTGACTTGCTCAATAACATCTTTCATGCCTTCAGCCCTTCCCAAAATTGCATCCTCACCAAAATCATCATCTAAACCAAAAAGTCCGGTGACCTGCATGAATAGTTCATATAGTTATTGATGACCATCGGTAACAACCATCAATGGGTAAAAGCAGATAAATGCGCAGAATGCTACCAAACCAACTATTATTTCAAATGAAAAATCGTTTAAAGATTCTAATTGCATAGACATCACGAACCCAGGCCCCTACAGTGAGGGTCTCAGCTCTTTGAGCAATACAGCTGTTAAAGGCTACAATAACAGGACAATAGGTGGCTAACCATGGCTGCATGTGTAAAACCCACCATAAGAGGGTCAAGTTAATTTTCCACACAGACTTTATATCTAATTCAATCTAATAGATAGGCTTAAACACGTGAGCCAAGAATGGATTAAACAACCATACACATGTCCAAAGATTGGTAAGAAGTGAATTTAATCATACATGAAAATGTATTCAGATGCTTGCAGAATATGAGATGAAAATATGTGATAAAAGTCACTGAGGAAACAATATTAAATATCTTGAGGTATGAATGTAAAATACAAGAGAAACAAGTGCATACATGATTCAACAAGCCACCAAATTTACTTTTCAAAGACATCATCTTTTGAAGTCCTTTCTCCAAAGTTGATGGAAATTGTAACAGCCGAAGTGTATGTCCAGTAGGAGCTGTATCAAATACAATAACAGAATAATCCATTGTTTGCACCAATCTGCAGGGAAAAATAATGGAGAAACAGATAATTAAAATAATTTATGTGAATAGTACCAAGTCAAACACAGTAAGAACCTCCTAACTCTTTAAATCCTTGACTACTCCTAAAAGAAAACAACCAGCAGTCATCGAATTTAGTTATCAAAAGCACACCATATTCACCCCAAATAAATCAACAAAACCAAAGCTCTTGGATAATCCTTTTCTATACTAAATGCAAATAGGTTGCAATATGATCAGGTTGAGGAAAACACTATCCTTACTTCAACATTTCTGCGAAACTCATTGCCTCATCAATGCCAGGAATTGAATTTGCTAATTCAGAGAACAAACCATCCATTCCGTCAGCTCCTGGAATTTCTTCATTTTCAACATTAGGATCAACTTCCTGCAAACGTTATACCCAACTAGTGAGTCCACAAGATGGCTAAAATCAAAAATTAACCTAATCAGTATCCTTACAACTATCTACAAAAAGCATGAGCAAAAGAACAGAAAGCACCAAATTCATCAAATCTTGGACAAGTCTTTCGTGAAAACAACGCACATTTATGAGTATCCCCCAATGTATCCCATCAAAAAACACAAAAATCCACATAATACCACAACCCCAAAATCCAAGGACTGCAACTTTATACGAAATGACTGACAAAAACAAAAACAAAAAAAACGTACCATAGCGTAGAGATTAGAGAAGCCATTGACCAAAGTAGGGGTTTTAGTGAACCGCTGTTGAAACGCGTCGCTGAGATTGTGAGCTGGGTCAGTAGAAATAATCAAACAAGAGGATCTGACACTTGCCAACAGAATCGCTATTATCGAACTACAAGTCGTTTTGCCAACGCCGCCTTTGCCTCCGACAAACACCCACTTGAGACTCTCCTGGTCCAGTATGTTCCGAACTGTCCCCTCCGGTATGTCAAGATCATCTGATGCCATTTTTTGTCTCCAGAGAGCAAAAGTCCTCAGCCTCCTGAAGGGTTCGTTTCGAATTGGAATTTCGGTTCAATTGAATTGTATTTGCGTAAGGATCTTGACGAGTACTATACTTTGGTTCACGAACACGACAACAGTACATAATCGAATTCCCTAAGAATTCGTAGCCGTTCTTGTTTGGAAAACTAGTTGCGTGTGTTTGCTTTACGACAGCGCATGATAAGTGGACTTTCGCTAACTTGCACTAAAGAATTTGTGAATGCGTGCTTCGTGCGCGTTCTATTTTTTTTTTTCATTTTTCCAAAAATTTCAATTCTTTTACAACCTTTAAATTAATATAAAATAGTTATTATATCAACAACAATATTCTCGCTCAAACGCTAGGGTGTAGATAGGCACGTTAATGAGTCGGGTAAGGTCGGGTTGAAGTTACGGTAGCCTGTGGCCTGCTCGTGACCCGATGGGTCAAGATGGGCCGACATGTAGCTCGAGTTATGGCATGCCAGGTCACAAGTTGGCTAAGCTAACCCAACCTGCTATTTATTTTTTTAAAAAAAATTCAAAATGATTTCGTTTCGGAAAAAATATAAAGGTTATAGGCGGGGCAGGCTGAGCCATTATTGCCATGTGTAAGTTTGGAAGACTAATAATACACAATTTTATTCTTAATTAGTAAAAATATTGTTTCTAAATGAACCACACGAAAACAATTAATAATACACAAATAAATAAATAAATACTAACAAAATATAAAAAATAATAACTAACTAATATGATAAAAATGAATAAAATTACTATCATTAAAACTTAATTAAATATGATTTAAGTTATTAATTTTGAATTGATTCGATACACAAATCAAAAATTATTATAATTGATTTGGATAAAGAATTATAATTGTGGAACCAAACTCAAGCCCATCAAACTATATTTGATCCATTGACTTTGGATTGGGCCTGAGCTAATTTGCACTTAGAGGCTTAAGGGACTGATCAAAAGGTTATTAAATAGGCCTTAGTTGGTATAAATTTTTGCTTAGGAAAATATTTTTTTTAATTTATATTATCATGTTTGGTTCATTTGTTTGAATAGTTAGGAAAGTAAAAACTTTCTTAATCTAAAAAAAGTAGTAGCACTTTACTTTTGATTATAAATCTCATCACTTTTTTTGATATTTATATTACTTTCCTTAAGAATTTAATCTAAAACATATGCTTGTCAATTCAACCATTCCTTCTCTCTCAACTCTACGATAATTATTTTATAATAATAAAGAATTTAATAATAATAATAATAATAATAATAAATATAATTGATAAAATTAATAAGAATAATAAAACTAATAATAATAATTAATAAGAATAATAAATTTATTAGTAGTAGTAGTAATAGTAGTAGTAGTAATAATAATATTAATAATAATATTAATTATAAAATAAATGTAATTGATAAAAATAATAATTTTAGTAATAATAAAATTAATAATAAGTTGAAAGTTAATAATAATAATTAATAATATTAAGAATAATAAATTTAATATGAATAATATATTTAATAATAATGAGGTATTTTATTTTTATTTTCAATGTTAAATTTTTTTTTGATATTTGATTTGAATTTTAAGATTTATCTTTGTACTCGGTTGAATTTTTTTTAGTATTTTTCAATACTATATTTATGTTATAACAGTATTATATGATTAGAATATTAGGAATGAAAAAAATTAACATTTAATAATATAACTTGTATTATAAATTAACATTATTTAACGATTTCAATTTTTATTCGGTTTGAAACAATAAAATTAGAAATACAAGTTAAAATTAAATTATATTTTATAAAATACTGTTACATACTAAGTACTGTAATAAGAATTCACCCAACTTTTTTATTAAAATTTTTATAAATATCCAAATATGTGAATATCTTTATTTTTTATAAATTTATAAATTTACTTTAGTTCCCACATACCAAAGAGGGACATACTGTAATCTGATTTGATCATTAAGAGGAAAGTGGCTTTATAGCATTACACTGCACATGAGTGGAAGGGAACTACTAGTAGAGAGTGTTATAGGTGAAGAAGGTTGCAATAATGGTGGAGATACATATGAATAGGGAAGGAAGTAGTGTGACATTCAACAATTTGTTTTCTCCTAGGTACCCACATATTGTTATCGTACCGTCTGCGATTACCCGAGCCAAGGTTCCAGCTTCTGTCGAAAGTAAACCTCCATTGAAGGTACCACGAGAAAGCCTTGACGACATGACCCGAGATAAGAGCGACAGATTCACACCTGCGGTCGTTCAAGCAGTTAGATTTCCAGAAACATGTGAAGAAACTGCAGAAAATGTTTTACTTGAATGCAGCCAACAATCAAAAAGCAGTTGATCAACCGAGGTTCGGGTGTCGTGTTTTGCTCTGTATTTCGAAAGTAGAAGTAAATTACCTTCAAGGACTTCAGCAGACACAAATGTGATCAGTGCTGAACCTACATATTGAGGAACAGAATAAGTTCTCACTATATGGAAACTGAGGAGTATCCCAAGGCACAGAATGAGTTGAGATGCCAGCAACACCTGCCTGCAAGTCACACATGATTGTGAAGCAAATGAAGAAGAAAATGAATGTGTGGTACTTGACACTTGTGAGTGCTTTACCTCTCTTCAAAAATGTTAGTGATGTAGTTCCCGACGACAACATTTACAGGGAGCATCGTTAATCCGAGGCATGCAAGAAAAATTGCTACACTGTTGGTCGACCACATAAAGTAATACCCAGTGATGACACTTGATTCGGCGAGCAAAATCTCCATTGCGTATTTGAGCATGAAATACACCAATAGTTGAACCTGGTAAGATCATCAGTAGTAAATCTCAGATGACGAGCAGAACGAACAATGAAAGAGCTTAAAGGAATAGAAAGTTGCGACTCGGTAAACACAATTGGAACAGGATTGTTGACCAACATAATGATTTAATTCCTCCTAATTCCAGGCAATTAGTTCTGTGATCTTTATCAAGCAACTGCTTAAATCAAATCCATGTAGTTCTACGCCTTCATAAGACAGACTAAAATGAAAAAGAAAAGATAAAAAAGTAACTATAACACTAAGGATGATGTTCAAACCTTCACAGATGGAGTAAGTAATCGATATGCCGACACAATGGAAGTGACAGGTTTATGACTTTCTTCTGAATCATGGTCACAATCGTCAAGTTCTTGGTCTGCATCTTCATCTTTGTTCTCAGCTTCTGATTTCAAAAGCAATGGTTGCACAAAACCATGCTCGAGGCTGACATCTATGAACAGCCCTACATTGTAGGAAGGAAATCTTTAGTCAGAGATTTTGGCCAGAAAATGCAAAAGCAAAGCTAATCTATACAACAATGTGGCTCGAGAAGGGAAGTTCTTCAGCTAGCTAATTGTTTGGGACAAGGTAGGTACTTTCTCACGAAAGCAACTTTTTTCTTGAGACAAACTTAATCAGTAGTCGTTACGTGTAATTGATCAAGTTATAATCTTAGTGCAGGCCCTTAAAACATACCGGTCTATTGTGACAGTTACCGAGTAATCAGAATGTGAGCCATTATGGTATAATTGGATGGGTAGCAGAGACATAATTCATACTTTCATCGGAATAGTTCAATCTTGACGATGAAGCAACACTAGTTTCCTGAGTAACAATCTCCTTAGTCTGTTGAAGAGGCTCTTTAAAAGAAATCCACAGCCATAGCAGATAGAAAGCCCATGCCAAAGCCATTATCCAGCCAGGTAAAGTTTCTTCATTAAAGGTAAGATTGTATATCTTAAACCTAGTCTGAAATAAGCAAGCAAGAGCTGGACCACACGCCATTCCAAGTGCACTCGCAGTGACAAATCCTGCAGAAGCTTGCATTCGTAATTTCAGCGGTACACAATCGCTAATATAACGCCTATTAACAGCTCTCGCAGAACCTAACCTGAAATTATTCATTGGATCAACATGTTGATTAGTATAACGAAGTGAAGAGCCAAAAATCCATACGGTAGAGTCAAATTCCAACTTTTAGACCAAAAAGTTCAAGCAAGCATGTAGTAGTTAACAGAGATATTCTTCCGCTCACACAATGAGAGTATCAGAAGCACGACTCACCCACAGAAGAGTCGACCGATCAAAAGTGCTGCGACTGATCTGAGATCATAAGCCAGAGCATATAACACATTCCCGAGGAGAAGAAAAACGCTGCTAAACACAAGTGGTCTGAGGTATGATCTATTTGACCATGCACTAAAATACACTGAAGAGAACACCTGTGCAACAGCCATTGACCCAATGATGATGCCACAGACTGTTGCTTCAGCTCCGAGGCTCAGGGAATACTTATCAGCTGTTGGGACAATAATGTAAGTGTTGACCATATACAGAAACGTATTTACCAAGTTCAGTAGGAGTGACATGAAATGATACGACTGCTCAATAAATTGGTCTTCAGAAGGAGTTGGTGACTCATCTTGAATGATAAATGCACGGCTTCCCAAAAACTCGAGAAAATTAGTTGAGTTTGATAGCCTGTTTACAGCTGCTTTTATAGAATCAATAACAGGGTCCTGCAGCATGGAAATTGGCAATTCAGGATATGCAATCAATAACAGGGTCCTGCAGCATGGAAATTGGCAACTCGGCACTCAACTTCAATAGAATGTAAGGAGTAGTCATAAATACTTAAGAACTAAATATACACTACTGGAAACGGGGAAAAAAAGGGTGGAATAGTATTGCACATAATTTACAATGGATATGAGGAAAAACCGGGTGAGACTTCGCAGGTTGATCGTATATGGAGATGTAGTTTCCCTCATGATCTTGAAGATCTGCAAGATTACGGGAAATTGCTCCAACAACAGCCCCAAAACCCTGCATGTACAGCTAGTACATGTTAGGTACCACAATAACAAATAAATGCATCAGAAATTTTTTGTTATCTAGTAACATAAGAAACTTAAAACTATAACACAAACAATGGAAGACATTCATTTGTTTAGAAAACATTACCACGTGCTTGAACACCTGTTGGAGCTGGGAATATGGATGATTTGAACGGGTCTTGACATAGTAGTCGGTGAATCTATAACCAAATCGCTTATCGAACTTTTTCAGAATCTTACGCAAGCCTATAGCATTCATCTCAACAAAAAACAGAAGCCTTAAGAGTTCCTGTCCAACAGCTCTGTATGATTCTCGCAGTTCAGATATCTTAGAACTATCTAAATTCTGTAGAACAAAGTCCTGTTGTTTTCCAATATTTATTAATCTGGTTGCAAGAACTCCTTGTTGTTCCAGCAGAAACAAGACAATCTTTTCAATCTGAAATTATAAAAGAAAAGGAAGAGATGAGAATGAAGTTTCATGTAAGAACAATACACAAGGAACTTATGAAGACTCCATTTCAACGTTCACAAACAAACACGGTTAATGAATAGCTAATAAAACTTGCCAAAAGACACATGCCCAGATGGAGTTAGACGGTCAAGTTGGCTTGGAAGTTGAAATCAAGATATATGCAATCTATATCCATTCACTAGAATTATATGTTGTAATTACCTATATCCAATCCGTATCCTTGCGGTGAACTATATGTTGTAATTACCTGAGTGTCCAGGATTCTTGCAAAATCCCTCAAAACATACAGTTGCGTTTCTGCTCCGATTTGGATTTCTTGTGTGTACCGGTTCACTTTCTTCTTCAACAGCTTGTAATTGATATAGTAACTGAAGGTTGAATTCCAGGCCAAAAAAACGGTGATCGTCACTCTTATCTTGTACTTTTCAATACAATAAAACTAAAAATTGGCAAAGAACCTTATGCTCAATCAAATTCATCCAAAAACATACCCTTGCCATTCTTGGATTTGGTTTTCCTTTAACTTCTTCCCAAACGCAACCATCTTTCAAGACAAAACACAAACACACTGCAAAACAGAAATAGCAAACACGTTTTTGGTTTCCGACCGAGAAACTCATAATGCAGTACTATGATTTTCCTTAACACTTGATATAAAAAATCTCCACCTTTATTGCACGCAATGCAAGGACAAGCAGATCCTATAAATAAACACCTCCATTGGAGATTCAAATGCAAGTTTAATGGAACTGAGTGTATTACCAAATCTTGGAAATTCCAGGAATCTTATTCTTAATCAAGAAACAGAGTGAAAGCGTAGGATTCGTTTACGAGGATAGGAGAGGGAAAGAAGAGAGAGTGGCGCCAAGCATTTGGAATCTAGTTAGTTGGTTATCAGAAAACAGACATGTTACGAGGAAAGTCATTTCAGTGGGGTCCTCCGGATCTTGTTCTTTCTGTTTGTTTCGTCGTGCTTCTGCGTTTTCTTGATGGTTCTTCTTTTTGTTCCCCGATGCCGTTTTGTACCAATGGGGATCTCCTTTCCAATTTACCCTATCCAATAGCTAAAACTATGTTGTTTTGGCCATTGAATAGTTAGACAGCCTCTAAACTCTTGTTTAATGTTTAAAATAAATATATAAAAAGGCATGAATTTTTATTTTAATATTTAAAATTTTATTATTAAGTGCTCATGAATTAATTTTAAATATATAAAAATTTAATGGGACACTTTTAAAAACTTTAATGATAGATTTAAATTCTTATAATTATCGTAAAAATCATTTTTTACAATTTTATTATTAATTTTATTAAATAAGAATTGTTTGTGAATAAATAATTAAATTAAGAATTAGTTTATAAAGATTAAGATTTATTTAATTTTTTACAAAAATTTTAGAGTGGATGTGTACTTTTAACTTAATACGAGTATTAAAAAAATTCCATTTCATGAATTATTAAATTAGAAATGCTTTCGAAATTACAATATTTCAAAATTAAAATATTTTTATAAAAATATCAAACACACGTTATTTCAATACAATTTACCCTCGATTTATATTGACATTGAATTGGATATAAGATTTAAAATAACAATAGATCATATCAGACTCGAATCTTAGCTTAATAACTTTTGTTTGAGTTTGATTAGGCCTAAAATAGCTCAATTCGGGTCCGAGTTCGAGCCCGACTTATTTTTTTATTTTTGAATTAAAATGAAATTTTGTTATAAGAGTTGAGCCTTAGTTTGGGCTGAACTTAGACAGAGTGAACTCAAGCCTGACCTAAGGCTTGGTCAACCCTAATTTGACTTGTTAAACTCAGACTAAACTAGACTTGAACCTAAATGTTATCTTTACGTAGGATTAGTAATGGGTCTAGTAAGTGGTCCAAAGTTTGACCATGCTTTCATTAAACATGAGATAAGCTCATTTAAATATATTTTTAACTTGAGTGTAGAGATGTTAATAGGAATGGATCAACCAATGGCTTGTCAGACTACGAGCAAATTAGCCTATGACCTGACCTATAACCTGACGGACTATAAACAAACCGAGCCAATCCAACTCATCATTTGTTTTAAGAATAATTTCTAAAAAGACGTTTTTTGCTGACTCACAACGGACCGGGACTTTTTTGACATCTCTACTTGAGGGTAACCTAAAACTTGAAATTATAAAAAAAGAAAGTCTAGCTCAACTCAAAATCCGATTAACTCGAATTAGTTCATTAATTTTGGGCTAGGGCAAGTCGAGCTGAGCAATAGGTATCTATGATATTAAAAGAATCTCTCTTTCTTAAGTGTTGCCTGTAAAACGATAATTACATGCAATCTTGAACTTAACTTCTGCTAAATCGAAATTAGTTTCGGATTAAGTCTTTAAATGAAGGCCCTTAAAGCAGTGACATGGGTTCTCTTCTTTAGAACTTTACGTCTGAGTTCAACCAGAAAACAACTCAAAGAAGTATGATATTCAAAAGAAAGCTGAAAAGAAGAAGAAGACGAAGAACAAGAGAATTTATAAGAATTCAATCACTAAACTCTGAAAGCTGCCTCCAAGTGCAACAGTAATGCATGACATACCAGGATTTAACTTTACAGTTTCTGAACCGAAGTGATGAAGAACTGGAAATGGAGAAGCTTTTCAATGGACTCCCAATTCTGGCTTCTGGTTTTGGAGAGCGATAGGAACATACGATTGGTTCGGGGTCAGGGAAAATAAATAACCATAAGGTTACTGTGAGTCGTGACCACAAGTTACACGTGTCGGATTACACCTTTTTATTGCCTCTTTAGAACCATGAAAGGACTCTCTTAAGTTAGGTTTTGA
>JANQBM010000009.1:26443146-26456886 GCA_025594535.1 Erythroxylum domingense | reverse complement strand
TTTATAATTTTAAATTTATATGACTAATAATATATTTTTTAATTATTTATATAACAATTAATAATTTATTAAATCAACAAACTTTTTAGTCATTTTATCTCTTTTCAGCAATGGCAACAACACTTTTCAAATACCTATTTTCAGGTTTCAACCGTTATCAAAACAACAATCCCAAACATATAAGTACTTATTAAGAATAAATATTTATTATTTCAACATGTTGATTTTAGTAGGATATCAACTGTTATCGCTCTCCCAAACCAAGCCTTAGACTCAAGTTCAACTGCTTTAAATCCAATCGAATCTCCGATTAGGCTCAAACTTGGGTAGAATTTATCGGGTTGAGCTTATGCCTAGATAACATGACCCAACCCATTGTTACCCCTGATAAAGAAGATGGTCATGTGTAGGCTTGGTAATTTTATTTTGTTAAAATTTAATTTGAGTATAGTAAATTTCTTTCGAAATAGTTTCGTTTTAAATAATTAAGTTCAATTTTATTGAATTTAATTTAATAACATTTATTTAAATTAATGATAAAATTAATTAATTGAATAGTTTGATTTGAGTTATTATAAAATAAATGAAAAATATTAAAAGTGAAATATCAAAATATTTCTTTTAAGAAAGAATCCAATACGATGCCGTGCTCAATCTAAGGCCGTGTTTGTTGTAATTGTCATGTTAGCGTATTTTTACAAGCCCAAAAGCACTCTAAACCCTGTACTCTAAAAACGGGGTTTTAACGTCTCGCTCTGTCTCTCAGGTTAGTGCCTTGCTTGTTTGCTCCGATGGCCGTTGCTGAAGAAGAAAAGCTTGAAAGGTTTCTCCAATGGCTCCAGGTACGATTGTCAAGTTCTTTTAGTTTCTATTTCTGGTTCTTTAAATACTGTATTGGAACTTATCTTCACGTTATGTTCATCTGGCTCAGTTTTTTCTCATTTCTTCGTTCTGTTCGTCTTCTCTGGGTTTCTTTCAAGTCAGGTCAACAGAGCTGAACTGCGAGGTTGTAATGTCAAGTACTGCGATCGTAGTAAAGGGTTTGGCTTATTTTCTTCAGGGGACGTCCCTGAAGGTAATTTAATCACTTCCCTTGAATGCTTTTACATTTATCTGAATGTAATAGATCATGGAGTTATAGCAGTCGTAGTAAATTGCTTGGTTGTTTTCATGTCTCCTTTGGTTTTGATAGTTGCAAGAGAAGGGAAGTAGGTGAGCTTCGAGTTTAGCAATGTTGCATGTCTTTATTATTATTTTTTCCAAATGCCGTAAAGAAATTAACTAGCTCGCTGTTTTCCACTTATTGCTGTTCTCGTGCACATTTGGTTGAAGATTTTTCTTGAAATTTTCAGGGGTGCTCCTTGTTGTTCCACTAGATTTAGCAATAACACCTATGAGAGTGCTACAAGATCCTCTAATTGGACCAGAGTGTAGAGCGATGTTTGAAGAAGGAGAAGTGGATGACAGGTTTCTGATCATGTTGTTCCTAACATTGGAACGACTTCGAAAGAACTCTTCCTGGAAACCGTAAGTATGTAGTTCATATGCTTCATTTTCCTTGGTTCAGGAGTTTGCTTCTAGATTGGCAGGCAAAATTTACTTGGTTGAAAATTATTCAAGATACCTTGACATGCTTCCGAGCACATTTGGAAATCCACTTTGGTTTACCAATGATGAGCTTTCTGAGTTGAAAGGAACAACTTTATATCAAGCAACTGAAATGCAGGTAAATCATAAATCTGTACCACGAGAATTGGATGAGTGGCATTTTTATGGAAGTTGCATTGAGTTTAGTCACTCATCCGTATTTGTTCAAGAAATGAGTGCTTGTCTAATCAAGTTGGCTTTGGTCCTAGAAGAGTTCAGTAAGTTAATGCAAGGGTTTTCATGTTGGAATACTTTCACCACTGATTCATTTTCGCCTTTGATCTAAAGAACTTTCATGTTAAATGCAATGGATGGCATGACTTTGTTTTTATGTGATTGCTTTGTTGAGTGCTTGAGCTTAATTCAGTGGCATATATGACCAAGTTTCAATTTTCTTAACAGAAAAAGGTGTTGCATTCATTGTTTGATGACAAAGTAAAGGGCTTGGTGAAGAAACTTCTGGTTTTAGATGGGAACAGGGACAGGTCAGTGTTTGGGCTGACAAATTTCGTCTTGTCCTATCTCTTTATTCAAAAAGTGAACAATATTCTTGTAGTCTTTTTGATGCATAATCTGGTTTCCATGTGCATATCCTCACAAGCACGCACAAATAGTTTCATCTTCTTTTGTCAATTTCTCTATGTGAATCGTCTTTGTGAATTCATCTTCTATGGACAATCTGAGATGCTGATATTTCTTATTTTGGCAGTAATGTGTCTTTTGAAGATTTCCTTTGGTAGGTATCTTCTAAACTATGACTGTGTTTGACATTGGCAATATTTTAGTCGTTTGATCATATTCTAGTTGCTTTTGCTTTCCTTCAATAATTTGATAAATCCATAATGCTATAGGGGACATTCTGTGTTCTGGAGTAGGGCTTTGAACATTCCTCTCCCACATTCTTTTGTGTTTCCACAAATCCAACAGGAAGAAGATGGTGAAAATTCAGTTGACAAATCTGTGGCCTCTGATGACAATATGCTTACAGGAGAACTGAGTACTAGATCAAATGATAAAAGTGAGGTTACTATTTTGCACTAAGTATTTTGTTTATCACCACTTTCTCTTTCAATAATGAACTTTGGTTGCTCATGAGGTGAATCAAACTAAATTCTACTGGTTCTTATATCAGAATTCAACGTCAGTGGAGTTGAAAACCAAGTCAAAAGAGTACCATACACATCAATTCAAGGGGAGACTATTTGGGTAGAGGGTCTTGTTCCTGGAATTGATTTTTGCAATCATGGTATGCCAGTCGGCCAATTGAAATCATTCCACTGCTTTTCCCTGATCTTCTTCTTCTTCTTTTTTTTCAATCTGTTGCATTTGAAACTTTCCAATATTTTTCTTCAAATTTCAATTGCTCGCCAAGATTATCGAGCATATGTTAATTTTCATTTAGCAACTTCTTAAGCTTTGCATGAAAGTATGTGTTTTTTCACTGTTAAGAAAATGAAAAGGAACCTTTCTAGATAGTCTCAAGGAACATCTTAGATTAGTTGTATACTTCTTTTCATCATTTGATGTGACCATAGCTATTTAGATGTGAAGGCTGTAGCAACATGGGAAGTTGATGGAGAAGGCTTGATAACTGCAATTCCTTCGTCGATGTATCTTCTTTCTGGTACCGTCTTTTCTGATCTCAACGCTCTTTTTTCCTATAAATGCTCATGATTATATATTTTTTTAACTTGAAGTCTTCTGACTCTTTCTTGTCCCGCTTTGAAAGCTGAACAGACTCCTTTACAAGTTGAGAAAGAGATTTCCATTAGTTATGGTAACAAAGGAAATGAGGTACTTCCTTTTGACATTGAAAGCTTGTATTATTAGTGCTTGAGATCTTCTTCTTATAGGTGCTGAATGTCTGATATTCTTCTTAACGAGTTTCCGTCTTTTAATCAGTATTTGTCTTCCTTGAATTATTGTCTTGCAATACACAACTGAATTTGCTTGAAGTTCTAACGACCCTTCTAATCAACCACAAAAAATGCAGGAGCTATTGTACCTATATGGCTTTGTCATGGAGAATAATCCAGATGACTATCTTATGGTAATGTTCAGCTTGATCAAGTATGATTATTTTCGAGTTTGTATTAAAGCAGATCTGTTGTCAGTTTCTGTTGTCTCTATACTAAACCTTATCTGGAGTAAGATACTAGATTTGTTTTAATTCAAACGATACATGTGTCTCCAGGTGCATTACCCTATGGAGGCAATTCAGCATGTTCCTTTCTCAGAATCCAAAATGCAGCTCCTTGAAGTACAGGTTGGTGTTTACTTGCTCATTATTGCAATTTGCTAGAAGAGAAACTGAAATTGTCTCTGTTCAGAATTAGATTCGGTTAACTGAGTAAAGTGATTGTATTCACAGAAAGCCGAAGTGCGATGTCTTTTACCTAAGAGCTTACTGGACCATGGGTTTTTCCCTCCTGAAAACCCAAATAACGACTGCAAGATTGAGGAAAAATCTGACAGGTTTTGCAACTTCAGTTGGAGTGGTCATCGAAAATCACCTTCGTATGTGAAAAACTTGGTCTTCCCAGAGGAATTTTTAACTGCACTAAGAACAATAACAATGCAAGAAGACAAGCTGTATAAAGTTTCTTCATTGCTCGAAGAGGTATAGACAGCCTTTTTTGACATCACTCCTCCATTAGAACAAACAAATTCTTTGCTTCTTTTACCTTCCTCGTAACATTTTCTTTGTTTCTTTATTTTTTCGGCCTAAAGCTCGTAGGATCTGAAGGTAAGAGGCAACCAACAGAAGCAGAAGTTCGAGCTGCTGTATGGGAAGTTTGTGGTGATTCAGGAGCCTTCCAATTACTTGTTGATCTTTTGCATGCCAAGTATACCAAATCTTTTCATCTTTCCTACTTTTCTTCGTTAAAAGTACAAATATTTTCTTATTTTTTTTAATATGTACAGCTCACAGCGTTAATATTTTCATATGCAAGGATGATGGATATTGAAGAGTGGTCTGGAACACAGCAGCATGATTCTGAGCTGCCTGAGGAGGGTCCAGAGGATGGTCCTGAGCTATGCAGAAGGTACATCTGATTTTATTTCAAAGTGGCAGATATATCACTAGGGTGACAATTTGAGAACACAACTGATCTGGTCCGAAGTCAATAGGTCAAGTCCGTTTTGACCAGAACAAACGAGAGAAAATGATGCCATTTTGCTTAATGGGTAAAAGTCGTCAGCTGATCAAGATGACATCTTTATTTGGAGGAAAAACGGATCAGACCAATCCGAAGCTCTGTCTGTGTGCGGAATTGAAAAACCAGACCAGCAGCTCTGCTTGGGTTTGGCCCATTTCCATTAATAATGGCAATGCGTCAAATCCGAGTCCGGACAAACTTATTTTAGCCCATTAGATTTCGGGTTAGGTTGGTTCAATTCTCCATGATTAGTTGGACCAAGATATATATATATATTTGGGTCTAACTCGATCTTAAAAGACAAAATTTTAGAGTTTTAGATTAGGCTCAGATTGGAGTTTCACAGCTTGGTTTGACTTGAAACATCCTAGTCAAGGAGACAAAATGATGCGATTTTGCTTAACAAAATGACATCTTTATTTGAAGCAAAAACGAATCAGACCAATCCGAAGCTCTTGCTGCTTGCGGAATTGAAAAAACAGGCCAGCAGGCAGGGTTTGGTCATTTCCATTCATAGTGGCAATGCATCAAATCCAACTCCGGACAAACTTATTTTGGCCCATTAGATTTCGGGTTAGGTTGGTTCAATTCTCCATGATTAGTTGGACCGAAAAAAAAAAAAATATATTTGTCTAACTTGAATCTGATCAGAATTGAAACCTGGTTAAACTGGATTTGATCTGTTGACTTTGATTTTGATTGACCCGAGCTCTTTTGCCATGCTTGGATATGAATCACCACCTTTAAGGAAATAAGTTTTAGTCTATTTCTGGTTTGAGTAATGCACATTCTTCTGGTTTGCAGCAACTTGGAATTAGCAGACTCATTGAGCAGAAACAGGTGGTGTAGCAGAGTGTATAGAAGAGGCCAAAAGGAGTTGATCAGATTATTCCTGAGAGAAGCAGAGCATGCCTTGCAATTGTCTCTCAGTCTTCTTGACTTGAGTTAAACAAATTAACTGTTTTACTTTTACCGTCTTAATTTATTTTCACTGTCTTGTTTTTATCATAAATCTCAATTTTGACCAGTGAGTAACAAGTATAATATAAGAATGGTCAACTTTACTGCCACGTGTCTTTTTATGCCCTTGACACGTGGCCACAATGGCATTTTCAATATTATTATATTATACTTGTTATTTAAATAAAAATGGACATTTTCAATATTACTATTTTTAATTTTATTTATGTTGAAATTTTACTATTAAATTAAAAAATTAAAAATTAGAAGCTATTTAATTTATTATCTCAAAAAATTAACAATTTAAAACTTCTTAAAATAAAATTTAGATCAGATAAGATAAATAATTTATGACATTTTTACATATAAAATGTGTTTAACCATTTTTTTAGATTTTTAAAAAATAAATACGCCGAATTTAAGAAGTTTAAAAGTATATATCCATATTAGAGGTTGTAAAAATAAATTAAAAAATTAATCCATGAAAATTTTGGATATATAATTTTAAAAGTTTTATAAAAATTTTAAAAGTTCTATAAAATTCATTAAATTTGCAATAATTATAGAACAAATTAAAAAATAAATAATTTGTGTTGTAAAATTTTCTTTGAAAACATTCTCTACGGATGGCAAAACGGCTTGGGTTTGGACCTAATTTGAATTCAACGGGTCAGAAATAAAACGATGTCGTTTTGTCGAATCAAATTATATTTTTGTTCCGATTTTCACCTTTTTTCTCCCATCAAATCAAACCACTTTTTATTTTTAAAAAAAATTGGTCAATCTAAGCTCGGATTTGGCCAACTCCACCCGGTTGGATTCGAAGCAATTGACTTAAAAAAAAAATGACGTTATTTTATATTTTTTATTTTTTTTAAAAATTTGGTCTAACCAAGTTAAACCCACCATTATCATCTCTAACGACTTCTCTACTAGTTCAAACTTACAAACCATCTTTTTGATGATCTTGTAAAATTTTCACTATTTTTCATAATGAGGTAATAGTAAGAGACATATGATCAAATTATGCAAAATAGTCGATAATAACATTAAATATTACAAAATGACAGCCATTAGTAAACTAAACCAAAGGTCTCTTCTCTTCTTCTTCTTCTTCTTCCTCCCGTGCCTTTTCATCTTCTAGCTTCTTGTTAGTATTATACTCATCATTCAATCCCTTTGCTTTAAGGTCAGGTTTCTTGGTAGAGATCCGTCTGTTTGGACTATAATCCGGAACAAGCTTCAAAGTGATTCCCATGGTCATTAGCAGGAGCCCTGTTCCATGTTGCTCCGTTAATGGCTTCGTGAAGATCAAGTATGATAATAGTAATGTCACTGCCTTCCTCGCTGTGGTCACCTGTCAGGTTTTAACTAGGAAGAATCACATGTTGGATACAGTAGAGTTTATATGGTTGTAACGTGAACAGTAGTGACTGAGAGCAGAAAAAAGCTCGTGAGGAGGAGCGTACCATGGCAGTTGTGGCTGCACCGAAAATGGCAATCAGTGAAAGGACAGAGACTTGGCCGATGAATGTTGCCATGGCTTCAAAGATCAGCACGCCATAGACATATGGATGCTTTACAAAGTGGAAAACAGATAGGTTAAGTTCGGATCCCCGCATAAAACCTTGTTCTGAACCGTATTAGGGGAAAAAAAAAAAAAAAAAGGCAACGAGTGTTGGAACATGTTTACCTGTGAACATGAATTCCATGCTTGGAACAATTCTCCCGTCAAAAGCATTGGGGGGATCAAGAAAGGCAAGCCAACTATGCTGGAACAGAACAGCATCTCCATCTGTCCAACAGAAACAGAAGATAGTTCTAATCATGTGTAAAGGGAAAACCGAAATCTGTAAGACTACTTTGTTCACGTTTTCTACACACCAGACAAAGAAAAAGATTATGTTTTGGAAAGTGTGGAATTCACCTGGGTTGTTTCAGGATTCATGGTAAAGATAGCTTCTTGCAGATTCCCCAGAAATGAGTCCATGACTAATGCACCAGAGATCATTACAATACCAATGATACTGAAATTTGGGGAAGTTTTTGCATCTGCTAATGTGAAAAGGATCAATCCAAAAACTAATAGTATTGCAGATACGTATTCATGGACAGGATATTTCCTTCTCAGGCCAGGTATGAAGGCACCCATTATCATCACAGGAAGAACCTGCAATACAAAATCAATCAGACTTTGCACTAAATTTGAAGAATCTCTAAAAGAGCATTTTAGTGTCTACCTTGGTGGACTTAAACATGATCTGTGCAGGATAATTGAGGAAAGCCAAGGACCCTTTGGTCAGTCCATGGGAGGCCATGAGAACTGCAGAGAGCTTGACATATGTTTTCCAGGGATTCACCATTTGTTTGGTGGTGAAACCTTGGAGATAAATAAGGGAAACATAGACAAAACTTTGAACGAATGTGAAATACCAACCATAACTGGAAAAAAGAGAAAATGAAGAACAGTCATCAGATCAATGCTTATCAGAAGAAGAAAATCTAGATGCCCAGGAGAGGAAAAACTAACCTGAACTGGAGCCTGTTGTACACATATTCCTACAATTCAAGAAAAAAAGACTGAAAGTTTCAAAATTCAGAAATGGAAGAAGATAACAACCAAGTCTTATACTGGATCAGATTAACATAAGAAACAGGTATATTTTAGCCTTTTCGCTACGTCCATTTGATAGACATTACCCCAAACAGATTTCTGGAGAACCAAATACGTTTTAATGAAACCGAGAAAAAAGAAAAAGGAAATCCACCATGAAAGAATCAAACTAATCATCTCCTCAGAAACAGAACAGAACATCAGAAGAACAAAAATCCCACTTTCTCGCTCTTTTTTCCATTTCTTGGGTTGAAACACAAATGACAGAACAAAGACGCCATTAATGTACAGAAAAAGAAAAAGGAAACAGAGCAAGTACCTCACAGATGCCATTGACAAGGTACCCAAAGAAGAACCCAGAAGAACAAATGAGGAACTGTTGCCATCTGGGTCTATCAGTTAGAGAAATCCCAAACAAAGACCGACCCTGCTCTTCGTTCTTCATCTGTCACAATGAAACCTTCTTCTCTTCACTGAACAAAGACACAAACACGACTAACGAACTTATCAGAATTCAAAAGTCCAAAACATGCAGGAACCAAAAACACTTCTAAGAAATATCAAACATCAGCTGGCTTTTTATTAGAATATGTTAGACATTGACTTCTCATGGATTGAACTTAGGTACCGGGCTTCCTACGTTTAAACCAACACTTACACTCTTTATTATATTCCACAACATGTAGTGATTGAAGTCTCACACTTTCTCTTTGTGACCGTCGGATAACTCATCAACTTGACTAAGTTGACGAAGATTTCACATGGGTCCCTGTTGGATTTCGATGGTGTGTAATCCAAAGTTCAATTAACTAAACTAAACTAACAATTGGGTTTTGATTACTTTTTGGTAAGGAAGCAAGTTTCTGATTGATGATCGGTTTCATAACATTCACGAGAGAAGGAACCTACATAAGATCTGTTCCTGATAGTACCACCCTAGGAAGTAGGAAGACTCAACTTGATATTATCCTATTCATTAAACACTCTTAATTAGTTTTTAATAAAGTTTCAACTTCCAAATTAATATCATTAATTAAGAAGGTCAAACTTTTTAGTACAAGTTACCAAATGTTAAGAAGGTCCTTCCCTAGATTAGGAAAACTATATCAAAGTAATAAATGATTACTAATAACTAAACTTTTTTATGTTTTATTTTTAATGATTTTACTCATTTTCATCTAAATTTGTGATTTGGTCCTTTAATTATAAGATTTGGCTCTTCTTATAATTATGTTTAACCAGCATTACACTGCCATAAAATTAATTAAACATTGAATAAAATTAAAAATTTTGAAACATTATTGAAAAATATTATTTTTTATTATGAAAGAATTAGAAGTTTAATTCAAAAAAACAGACTAGTAAATAAAATTTATTTTTTTATTTTAATTTATAAGAACAAATAATTAATAAACTGATCTATATTTAACAACAAGAGTTATTATAATAAATGTAATAGGAAAATTGAAAAACCAAACAAAAAAATTAGACGAATTAAATTTTTTACGATTGAACTGGTCAAACTGATTTTATTTTTTAATCATAACTTGTTCATTAAGATTAAGATTTTATCTTTAAATCAATAGTTAAAATGGAAAGTTTGCTATTATGAGTAATTTTGAATGTGACTAAAATGAAAAAAAAAATCTTGATTTGATGATTTGCAAAAGGAATAGCTTTGGATGTTAATTGTTTAATTTTTGAGTTATTAATTTATTAAATAATTTATAAATTATAATTTATTTGAAAATAAGTATGTAATTAATTGATATACGAGTAAAAGTTTTTTTTTTTATGGAAGAACTCGCAGCCGCTATTTTTTGGATGTATTGGATAAACCTCCGAATTAACGTAGTAGTTTGCAAATCACACTAATCAGGTACTCCATACTAGGCAAACCTTGTACGATAGGCTCGATCGAGAAAGTGTAAATAAAGAGATTTGAATACAGGATCTTTTGCTCTTATGCCTCTACTCTACTAACTCGACTCCTCCTTAAGAGACATAAAAGTTATTTATAACCTATGTTTCATAATATAATAAATATATTATTATTTTAATTATTTAACTATTTAAATATAAATAAATAAATAAATAAATACTCTTATATATATATATATATATGCAAAACAAGAAAAAAGAAAATTGAAGGAGAAAACCATTCAAAGGAAACAGAAACTCAAAACCTACTGGTTGATTCCTGAACTAGGCCTCCATGTGGTTGACTGCAGAGTTACCATTTCCAAGTAAGAGACTTTTGCAGATCTCTTTAGAAAAGTTTCTACATTTTCTTCATACTCGTACTCCATTGAATTCTGAAGTTACCCTTTTGATTGGACAGAGTTTGTTTTCCAATTTCAGCTTGGTTCTGGTAACAAGTTTGCTTTGTAGTGCCAATGAATCTGAAATAGAACAAAAGTGACATCGCTTTACGTGTCCTTGTCCATGGTTTTGGCCTAACCTTTTTGAGTCATGATGAACAAAATGTGGCACGTGATTTGCTAGATTGCAGGGCAAGAGACCAATTTCTTGGGTTAAAGTTTGTTTCAATCGGTGAGGAAACGCCACACTTGACTTTCACATTTTGCTTGAAGATGATAGAGATGGAGACGGAGATGGAGATGGAGACGGAGATGTTTGTGTGTAAGGTTGAAAATTTGTCTGATCAATGAATTGGATAAGCTTTTCAATACGACAATGCTTTTATGATGCAAATAACATTAACAACAATTAAGTAAAAATTACACCGACAACAGATTTTAAAAATATTCGATAATACGCAGTCTTATCTCTAATGAGAACAAATGTTATTTTTGATATACCCACACGAAGAAAAAAAGAAAGAACAAAGAAAAAAACAAACAAACATATATAATTAAAAAATATTAATTAAAAATAAAAATAGACATAAAACAATAACAATTATAAAATAAATAAATAAATAAAAGCATAAAAATAAGTAATAAAATAAATAAAGAACAAGTAAAGAGTAAGAATAAAAAATAAAACAAGTAAATATATATATCAAAAAATGAAATTAAAATGATGTCCCTTGATATAATTTTAAAAATAACGACTACAAATTAATTTGGTTATTTAAATTAGATTGTGTTATCTCTTTCAAATTCAAGTTTTACTTAAAAATTAATTAAATTAAACTTAATTTATTGATTTGAGATTAGTGGATTTAGGTTTAAATTATTATATCTGCTTAATTTTTTAAAAAAGTTGATTAAAGAGTGAAAATACATTAAAATTTGTAAATATAAGTTGAATCTAGTTAATTGCTCGATTTTAAATCTGACTCGTTAAATTATTTATTTAAAAATGCAAACATTTTATGAATTATTATTTATACTCCACAATTTATTTACTACACGTCCAAAAAAAATAATGACTATAAATTTCATTATTAGTATTTTTTATATTCTTATAAATATAAAAATAGAAGAAAAAATAATTTTCATGATTTTTTAATATTGATAAATTATGTAAATATAATACAATAAAATATAAAAATTACACTATTGTTAAGTATCATATAAATTTAAAAACAAAAGAAATGATTAGGGATGTTAATGGGCTGACCGGGCTATGGCCCAATGGACCACGTCCTTTGTTTCTAAACAATGTCGTTTTGTTCGAAAATAATGATCAGGCTAGTTTGCCCTTGGCCGAACGCCGACTTTGACATTCTTAGGAACGATCATTTTCATGATTTTTTTTATTCCTAAGGAAAGAAAACAAACAACACTTACAACATTAACACATGCCTCGCCCATAAAAGGCTCCGTGATAGTCTTGTTGTACAAAAACAACATTTCGGGTGGGATATTTGGCAGGATATGTAGTACTGGGCTTGCTAGTAAGGCTAGCAAAGCCATTTGGTCCATACTCTAGTTCCTTTCTCGATAAACATGTTAAATCTGGATGGTCCAATCCGATCTAGCAGTGCTTGAATGTCCTACACCAAAAGATTAATCTCAGTCAGTATCGATTGAGAGGTCGAGAGAATATTAATTACCTTCAGTAAGTCCACTTCAAGGATAACGTAGCGGAACTCGAGATTCCAAGTCAATATAAGTCCGTCATACACTCCCTTTAATTTAGCAGTCACTGGCAAACATTCTCCAATATTTGTCAAAAAACTGCCACACCATTGCTCAGTGCAGTCCTGAATGAGTCCTGCAGCAGTACCAAGAGTAGACCCATGTTGCATTGTTCCATCTGTGTTTAATTTAACCCATTTGTCCCGCGGTGGGTTCCAGTGCACAACTTGTCCTATAGGTAAACCCGGTGCGTCTATAACTCGACTCGTCACTGTTGAGTTTTCACGATCTAGCTCACATAGTCTAATACGATATGATGACCAGCTATTGGCCAAACAAAATCAGGTTCAAACAAGCTCCTGTTCTTCCATTGCCACAAGAACGAGCAAGAACTCCAAACATTGTGTTCCATACCCCCATTAGCATTTGCACTGATGTGGTGAGATTGGAGTGTAACCATGTCACTTCGTCTAGTTGGAAGAAATTCGACTCAAGCAACACTAAGGGATAATTGTTCCAAAATTCTTTTACCCTAGCACAGTCCCCAATTGCATGTAATGTGGTCTCTTCCTGATCACAGAAGTGGCAACTACTATCCATTGCTAGATGTCTAGCAACTCTCTGTTGGTTTGTCAACAGCTTTCTTTTGACTAGGAGTCGTAGAAATGAGCAGATACGCTGTGGGCTTGACCATTTCTATATCGCTGACCATAATAGATTTTGGTCCACCGGTTCTACCTGTGCGGTTAATTCATAGGCGGAGGCCACTGTGAATCCATAAGCTTTTTTTGAGCCCCAGACCACTTTGTCCTCTCCCATGTCCCCTGACGGAGGTTGAATTTGGGCAATAGCCACATAAACAGGAGATTGGAGATAACTCTGGAACAAATCCCATTTTCAGGTGCCATCTGCATCTACATGCTCTTTGACTGTCAAATACAGTAGTCTGTTAGGGAGAAGGGATGTTGTCTTAAAGATTAGGGGACCTCAATTGTCCATCCAGTTGTCAAGACAAAAAAGAACCTGGCTGCCATTACCTATCTTCCATTTTATTCCTTGGCGGACGTAACCCTACGCAATGTTATGAATACCGTACCGGACTCGGTACCGGATAAGGTTCTAGTACGGTACTGTACCGGTACCGGTCAATACTGGATACCATTTCGGGTAATTTTTTAAATTTATAAAATAGTCCTTGAATTTTTTAAAAAATTGCAAAATAGCCCATTATCATATTGTACAGTTGTACTGTATATTTTTAACCCTGTTTCTAAAAATCAAAATAATAAATAATAATTACAATTAATAT
>JANQBM010000009.1:26417376-26435526 GCA_025594535.1 Erythroxylum domingense | reverse complement strand
GAGGATTTGTCGGGAATTTGTTTCCCTAGACTAGTTGTGTAACTTTACTGTTCGGCTTCCTTCTTATAAAAAAAAAACAAACACACGTCCATGTTCTAAGACGGTGTCGTTTAACATGTATCATTTACGGGTCGGGCCGAGCTTTGTCTGCCTAGATCAAATCATAATTTTCTGTTTTTAACTATTGGTCCAATCACAAATCAGGCCTAACCTATCATTTGGACAATCTTGTAGCTAACCAGCCCACTCAAATTGTGGATTGGATCTTTTTGATTAGCTCATCAAGAATTAACACGCCGGGATGAATTGCCACCACTGTACTCTTCCAATTTCACTACCAAACAAGTTGTAATCATCTTCCATTGTCACGGCCACATCTCCAACATTCTTAAGTATGTCAAAGTCAAGTTCATTACTTTGACGTCTCGTCATATTATCAATCCCCTCAAATCCTCTGGCCCTTAACTCTGTCACAGAGTTAAGGGCCAGAGAATCAGGTCCCATAATCAATTCATATACGAAGACATTGGGCGTTCATGGTTATTGGATCCTTAATTCGGCCTAACCCTTACAACAACGGGCCTTTCTTCAAAGAGTAAAGAGAACTTTTGCTTTTCTTCTTCAATTCCACGAACTAGTTCAATTCAGTACTTGAAAAGTGGCGAGACAGAGCAGAGGCTGTAATGGGTGTGGGAGGAAAATTCTGGGACTTGCTAAAACCTTGCGCTAAATTTGAAGGTCCTGATTTCTTGAGGGAGAAAAGGGTAGCCATTGATCTTTCCTATTGGATCGTTCAGCACGAGACCGCTATAAAGAACAACTATTTCCTTAAACCTCATCTTCGACTCACATTCTTCCGTACAATCAATGTCTTTTCGAAAGTATTTCACTTTCTCCGTCTTTTCGTTCGTTTTTTGGGTTATTTCTTCCAATGTTTCTGTGATGGGTTTTCTTGGCTTTGCAGTTTGGAGCTTATCCAGTGTTCATCGTTGATGGGACACCTTCACCTCTCAAATCTCAGGCCAGAATGTTGCGCTTTTTTCGGTTTTCGGGGTTTGATGTTTCGAGTTTGCCGGGCGGTGAAGAGGGTGTATCCGCTGAGAGAAATCCAGCCTTCTTGAAATACGTTCAAGAGTGCGTGGTGAGTTGTGGAGATTTTTCTTGTGATTCTTCTCTGGTTTTCTTGTTTCTGTTTTGGTTGGGAAAATGTTCATGTATTTATCCACTAAAGTGAATATTGTAGGAACTGCTTGAACTGTTTGGAATGCCAGTTCTAAGAGCAAATGGTGAAGCTGAGGCATTGTGCGCTCAGCTTAACCGTGAAGGTCATGTCGATGCTTGTATCACAGCTGATAGTGATGCATTCCTGTATGGAGCACAGTGTGTGATTAAATCTATCAAGCCCAACGCCAAAGTAAAATTTGCTGTCTTTTGCAAGGATTTTATCATTGATTGTTGCTCTATCCGAAGTATGATTTGTGTTTCTGAATTCTTTCTTTTTCTTCCTTTCATGCAGGAACCGTTTGAATGCTACCGCATGTCGGATATTGAAACTGGTCTGGGGTTAAGGAGGAAACAATTGATAGCTATATCTCTTTTGGTTGGAAATGACCATGATCTCAATGGTGTGCAAGGGATTGGGATCGACACAGCCCTTCGTGTCGTCCGGAGTTTTAGTGAAGATGATATGTTGGATGGGTTTGCTTCTATTACTGCTTCAAATGTTGGATTAATCATAAAGTTGAAATCTGTTTTCTGTTATAACGCAATTCCTGCTAGGATGATTTTCTTATTAAATTTGAGTAATTGTGTTTACAGGTTGCGTGAAATTGGCAATGGTAAGGCTTTGGGTTCTGAGGGTGGATCAGAAATTAAAAACAAGTTTATGATCACTATACATGAAAACTTAGGGAAATCAAGACTCTCTCATTGCTCGTTCTGTGGACATCCTGGGAGTAAAAGAGAACATTTTCAGTCTGCATGCCAATATTGTGTCACTGGTAATGATGAAGGTTGCTTAAAGAAGCCAGAGCGGTTCAAGTGTAATTGCGACTGGTGTGCTAAGGTATTTCAGTAAAATTATATTGTCATTCTGTTTCATGTAGTACACTTCTAGGTCTAGTTGTATTATGAACCTTTTAGTTTTTTATTTTCTAATATGTAGTAAGGTAGCATTTTTAAACCTTTTCTGACAGGATCGTAAAGTAAAAGAGCACCGGAAATATGAAAAATGGAAGATGAAAGTTTGTGAGAAGATTGCTGTGGAGCCAAATTTCCCAAATGAAGAGATCATTGAGATGTATCTGTGCACCAGCCATGGAAACTTTACTGGTATTCAGAGTGTGATTACCTTCTCGTTTTTTGTCTTTCTAAGTTCCAGCATGTCTCAGATAGGTTTTAACTTCTTGGATCTGAGGATTGGACATTATCTAAGAGTCCTTGCACTTGCAAATCTTATGATTAAGTTGATACTTGACACAATATTGTTCCTTCAATTTTAATTAATTTTTTTTATGAAGGAAATTAGGGAAAAGATTGCATGTGAATTATCAAGTTGGATTCATGGTATGGGATAATTTTGGGCTGATGATCACCGTCTCTGTCTCTCTATCTCTCGCCAGTTCAATAACTGAACCTACATTGAAATCTTTTCTTGCAGCTGATAATGGCCCATGGATATCCTGGGAAAGCCCAAACACTGATATGATAGTTGACTTCTTGGTTTTTCATCATCTTTGGAATCCGGCTTACATTCGACAGAGAATGCTTCCTATGTTGACCACCATATATTTAAGAGAAATGACTTCGAAGCCAAATAAAGAACTGCTAAATGGGCAATATGAATTTGACTGTATTCAGCGTGTTAAAGTAAGATATGGACATCAATATTATGTTACAAAATGGAAAAAAGCCACACCCAGTCTCAGCTGTGGTATTCTTGCAAACACTGTTGTAGAGTCTGATGGGCAATTAGAAGATCTAGTGGAAATTGATGAATCCTCTACCCAATTTGATGGTTATGATGCTCCCCAGATTCATATTGATGGTGGATTCTTGTTGACAGATGAAAATATAGAGCTTATTCGATCTGCTTTTCCACAAGAAGTTGACAGATTTTCGAAGGATAAGGTATTCTTTCTTGTAATTAATCTTTCGTCCCAATTCTAGTGTTCCCTGGCCTTCAACTCATTCGTAAAGGACTAATAGGCTAGGGGATTAGATTTTAGGTTGACATATTAGTGAACAGAGAAAGGGCTCATGAGGAACTAATCATATGATTTAGTAAGGCGATCTGGATGAGATGGATGTTTACAACCACCGAGTGACACATATGAGGCATATGATGTGTTTAATACTCTATAATTGAGGTGCCCCTGTAGGCCTTTTAGAAAATAAAATCATAGAATGTGGAAAAGAGCATATACATACCACTTGTTAGTTATGAGCATTGGTATTTTGAATGGTCTTTGTCTGTGAAAGAGTTCTTTTCTATGTATTTAATTTTCTATAAGGCCAGGCAGTTTAGGGTTATTCATATTAGTTGAAAATGTAGGAAACAAATTAAGGCCATATGACAGCCTTGTTAATAGGAATAGGAAGCAAGCTTTTCTTAATCCTGACATTATAAAAAATTAGTTCCTTGTGGATTTTTTATCGTAATGTCTTGTTTGGTGACACAAAACTAGCAGGAACTAAAAGAATCAAGGAGAAAAAAGCCTTCAAGTTTAGCATTAGAAGGGTCAGAGTCAAAAGGTGTCCAACTTAGTATAACTGAATTTTACCGCTCTACCAAGGTAAAGTCTGGTGCAAAACAAGGAGAAGAGCAGACAAGTGAGTTTGTAAATGAAGATGGCAGGACATCCAAAGAAAAGAGGGAGGTCTCTGGTCCAAACCTTTCAAAGTCTGTGAGACGCCGCCTTTTGCTTTAGTAGCTTATTTAACGACATTGGTGTTTTGTAAACCTCTAGCCTTAGATCATTATTTTTATGTATAGTCTGATATATTTGCAAGAAATCTGATGGGCTTTTTAGGTAGCTTGGGGATCCATTCAGAAGTCACCTTTTATCCTTGCAGAAAATGCAGTTGTCTTGTAATTCATAGTGTATAAATATTCTGGTTCCAACTATATATCCTTAACCTTTTGGGTTCACATGTTCTTTGTCCACATGGTGCTTGGAAGTCTCACATTTCCCTATGCCTATTAAACTTGGTTCTGTAAGCGAACAGATGTGACATGTTTTTCCTTCATCATTCATTTTATTATGACTGGATCCAGCAGTTCAGGCTCATCAGCCTCATGCCACCCAGCAACCTTTTGCTAGTTTAAGACACATAAGTTTAAGATCAAGTGAAGCACTCTCAACTGAATTTAAATCTTCCCGTTTTACATGTATTTTGTACTCAATCAAAGTTCTGTTCTGAACGATATAGAATTCCATATTTCTTTGTATGTGCATAAAAGTTGGTTTATGTACCTTGTATAGAAGTGGTGTGTAAGGCATGCACAATATGTTATTTAATCTTCTTAAGATAGAAACTGATTAATATTTGACTTTGAATTGTTCTCTGCTGTATATATGGCAGTCTGTAAAAGGACAAATGGAAGATCAATTATGATTGTTGACTGCAATTAACTGAATGGTCAAAGAGTTAAGAGTCACTTATGTGGAATGCATTTCATGTTGTTAATGCATATTGACTCTTGTATTAATCTGTTAAGTTATAATATTGTGAACGAGAATTGTTATATATGGACACCTTATGAAACATATTGTTGTTTTTAGAATTGCAGCATATTCATCTTCTCTTTCACACAGTTTTTCAGCATGATTGCTGAGAAAGCTCTCTCCTTGGAAACATGTAGAAATGCAGATCAATGTATTTTAGGTGTCAGTGTGTTGGTCATTGATTGTGATTCAACATGTTTGACAATTGTTTCAACAATGCTTCGTACTTGTGGCTATAATGGTATATTCAGCATCGTTGAGTTGAATGTTGTGATAGTCATTTATCTTGTTCATTTCTTGATAATTATTGTAAGAGATAACAGTGTTATTGTCATGATTAGTTGTTACTGCTAAACGAGCTAAGGATGCATTTTCCATTTTACTGGAGAAAGGAGAACAACTTGACCTCATTCTAACTGAGGTTAACTTACCCGATATGGATAAATTTGAGCTACTTGAGAAATTGTTTGAGGTGTCCTCTTTGCCTGTTGTTGGTAAGTGTGTTCTTGATTTCCCTTTTCTGATTGTTCTTTTCCATTATTTTACAAGTGCTTAAATCATCTAACCTTCTCAATTGCAGCTTTTTCTGCTGACGATGGTGAGGGTGCTATGCTGGGTAGTCTGTTTAAAGGAGCTGTTCTGTATCTTGTGAAACCAATCGTCATGAATGACATAAAAAACCTTTGGCAGTTTTTACATAGGAAAAAATTGGATTCAATGGTAGCTGTTGAAGGAACAAACAAACTGCAGGGAGAAACTTCAGAGGATAATACCTCAAGTGAAGCATTAGAGTCTCAATCAGTTCTCAATGATCGCGAGCAGATTCCTCAGCAGTGCAAAAGAAAAGAGTTTGAAATAATGGACAAAGACGAGTATTCAACAATCCACAAGAAGCCAAAACTGCGTTGGAGTAACGAGCTGCATAATAGGTTCTTGCAGGTTATCGACATTTTAGGCATTGACGGTAAGAGTTTTGGTTGCATAAACTTTCGTTTAAAGCCTACTTTGAACTGTGATAAGGGAAAATGATCTCTTCTGATATTAGATGCTCATCCGAAAAAGATACTTCAGCATATGAATGTCCCGGGGCTAAGGAAGGAAAATGTTTCAAGTCATTTACAGGTATGTTTTCCATATTTATGGAAGCGCATTTAGAAGAATTTGTTTTTCTTTGATGTACAGGTATATATTCTATATGTTTCTTGATGCATTTAACTAAAAATGTTGACATTTTCTCTGTGCATCTTCGATTTGACTAATATCTTAACAAATGATCATAACTCTTTTTATATTTGTTACATTTCCAGAAATATCGCCTTTCCCTGAAACAGCAAGAAGAAACAAATATCAAGCGCGGAATTGTCGATCATCATCCCTCATCAGTAACCGGTGAACAAAGCCAATTTCCTCAACGTTTGAATACACAAGCGATCTTGAAAGCATGCCAGCCAGAGTTCACGAGCCATTTTCTTCCAAACGATGGTCTTTCTATCGCCCCTCGCCTTGGCGCTTCGCAATCTCTTCATAATCAAGACTCAAGCCACATCAGTTTTATTCCCGAGTTTGGCGAATTCGATTCGAGTACGAATCAGCCATATGTTCCTAACAGCAATGCTACTCATGTTGAAAGTAGGACTGCCAGTAGTTGGGAGCTGACAAACTCTGGCAAAATGAGAAATCGTGAGGCAGAACATTTTCTGAGACAAAAAACTGATCCATCCAATATACGATGTTCAGTTTCAAAAAGTGCATTTCTGCGGCCGGAAAGGTCACTGCCTGTGCCACAACCTCCGCCACCACAGCAAGAACAACAAGATAACAATCTTGAGAATGAAACAGAGACTACCCCGTTGTAAACAAACACAAGTTACTCCCCACAACAAAGTATGCATAACCAATGAGATGCAGTTGATGTAAGCTGAAAAGGGTCAAGGATGATGATTCGTTTGGTTGAATCATTTGGACGACATTTTTTAGAAATATTTTCCTAATTGAAGGACCTAAGTTTTGATTAAGCTGTTATATTTTAATGTAACAATCTGCTTTAAGCATTTATTAGTTATTTATTTCTTGGTCATTATTAACGTATTTAATATACAAGACTTCGTGCTTTGCGGAAGTTTGAGGAGAGTTATAACGTACGTAACTTTGTTTTTGTATTTTTACAAAGAAACTATTTCTATGACTTGAACGAGTAATTTCACTAATTTGAGTTAGCAAAATTTTGGCTTCGTTCGGTAGACAACTGGCCAACTAATTTTTTAGCTTGTTGGTTGTCTTCAGTTGTTTGACTCTTCAAACAATTACGAAAATTGTTGGAGACTAGCAGATCCGATGGCTAATTTATGATAAACAACCAAAAATAAAAACGCTCTTATTATGGAGTGTTTTCATCAATTAGCTAAAATTTTAACTATCTAAAGTTAATTGTATCCTTTAATTAAGGTTCTTAAATACTTACGTTTTAGGAACAATGTTTGTTCTTATAATTGTTTTATGCAGTTATAGGTTAGAAATAAAATGTTGACCTTAAACGAAAATGAAAATAGAAAGAGTTGCATAAGTTTTTTATAGATGATGAAACATTACAGGAGAACATGACTTTTTAAAAATCTAAATTCTTATAAGAATATTCAACGAAATATTAAGATCTATAATATTCATACCCTTATAATTTTTTTTAAAATCATATCTTCATAAGTTATTTTATACATAAACAGTTAATACTAAACAACTAATTTTACCAAAGATCTCTAACAAACAGCTAATGCAATATGTTGATCAAATCAGCTGATTGTCAAATAAGGTTTTTAAGAATTGTTAGTTTCTTGTGAAAAAATAGTTAAAAAATGTTTTTCAAAAGTCACTAAACGACACCGTATTAGTTGGCAATCCACTATACAGTATTATTATTCACTTTGACGTTTTATTGATTTGTGCAAGACTGATTTGCTCTCCGTCTCTTTCGTGAATGGCGGATCCGGCGCTACAGCACGAGACCCGACCCATCAACCAAATAGCCATTGACTACACACCCGAAGCCTGTGACCATTGCCCGGAGACCAACTCCATCAAACTCACCTACGATCACCGCGGCGGCGCACGATGGCGCAGCACTAGTCGCTTCCTTTATGGCACCTTCAGCTCTCAGATTCAATGCCCAAAGGGAAACACCAGTGGCCTTAACTTCAACATCTATCTCTCATCTCTTGAAGGAGACAAATCACAGGACGAGATCGACTTCGAGTTCCTTGGCAAAGACAAAAACCTCGTTCAAACCAACTACTTCACTACAGGTTTTTGTTTCGGTCTTGGTTGTTCCTAGGATTTTCATGTTTTACAAAATCATTCGTATTTTTTCACCTGCTGATTGATTCTGTGAACAGGGACTGGGAACAGAGAACAACTTCATGATCTGGGGTTTGACTACTCTGATGGGTTTCACGAATATGTAATAAAGTGGTATCCACATTCCATAGAGTGGTTGATTGATGGGAAGATTGTGAGGAAAGTGGAGAGGAAGGAGGGTGAGGCTTTTCCTGAGAAACCAATGTTCTTGTATGCTTCTGTTTGGGATGCAAGCTACATTGATGATGGGAAGTGGACGGGACCTTACGTTGGGTGTGATTCACCTTATGTTTGTCTCTACAAGGATGTTCGTGTTCCTGTTGGGACTTCAGTTGAGTGTTCTTGCCATTCCTGATTTGTTGGAAACCTTGTAATGTGTGTTTCTGATATGGTTTTTCTTTGTTCCAACCGTCTGTGTGATCAATCTGTTTCTTTCTTTTTCTTGAATAAATCGAATCTGTTTTAGGATTTGATCGTGGGATTGTAAAACTTTGTAATTCCATCCAGTGCACTGAGTCGATGAGTCTTCTGTTATGGTTATTGATCGAAACTTTGGTGGTTTCTGTTCATAAAGTAGGAACTTTGAATATTTGGTTTGGAAACTTTCGAATTGGATTCATTATTGATAAATTGGATTCAATTACATTTATGAGATTAAATTAAATTTGATTTATACTGTTTTGAATAAATCTATAAATATTACATTATTTGGAATACAATAAAAATGAATTCAACTATTTGATATGATTTTTTTATCGTTAACTAAAAATAGTACATAATCAATATGTATATTTTGCAGTAATTTATATATTTATAGTAGGTATATTTAGAAGCAGAATTTTTATTGTTTTGAAAAAAATTGACTCTTTAATTCACACACTAAATCGCACCATTTGAGATGCGAATTGAATTCATAAAAAAAATAAGATTCAATTACGTGTTTGAATTCAAGTCATCTCTTTAACATTTTAAACGCATGAATTAAATTCAATTATATAAAATTAATAAATTCAATTCAATTCATTAGATTCCAAACGAAAACGACACGATAATGATGATCAGGATATGATTTGGAGTAACTACTTGACGTTTCAATCATTTAATTTCGTTTTTAGTTTGTGGAATTTCACTATAGTTGGCAATTAATCACTCATCTTATCATGTACAGTTGACATTTAGGATACAAGTTAGGTAGAAGTTTGAAATTAGGGTTAGGTTATGTTGAATAGCCAAAAATTCAAATTAATTTATTTTAAATTTCAAATAAAATAATATTTGTTTTTATATTTTTATTAAATAAAATTCAAATTCGAATCAAACCCTATTTGAAAATTGAAACACCACCAAAGGCATGAAAATGAAAATGGTGAGATGTCATGTCAACATCTACCAGAGAAGGTCAATGCCATTACCAATGCCCTCAAGCAATCCATTTCTTGTGCTTTCGTGTTGCTCATCTTTCCTAATCCCTGGCATGAAAGCTACCAAGGGTCCTCTCAAATTTAGAGTCAAAAGATATACAGTTTTAATATAATTTAATAATTTTTAAAAAATGGTTAATTTGTTTTTTACAAATTTAATCTTTAATAAAATTTCTCTGAAAATGTAAACTATTTTTCAAAAAATTTAAGCTAAAAAAGAATTACGTATTTTTTGACGTTAAATTATTATCGAACTTGAGTTTCGGATAAAATTTTTCCTTTGTAACCATAAGATCATAGGTTCAAGTCACGAAAATATCTACTTTGTAAAAATATAAAATTAAAGTTGCTTACATTGTGTTTCAGACCTTAAATTAGATCAAACTTAATTGATATTGTAAAGATTAAGTGGATAATACTTACGTAAAATATCTAAGTGCTTATGTGTAGCTCAAATTTTGGAAGATAAAAAAATATTTTTTTTACTGTCAAAGTTATTTTAAAAAAAATGAGCGTTTGATCGTAAAATTTAAAAGTATTTTTTAATAGAAATAAATTTTTTAGAAACTAAAATACAACTTTTTAGAAAATTCAAATTTGAAACTTTCCGAAACAACTATACTAATAAAAATTTTACTGATACAAACTCTACTAATATAAACCTATCTAAATAGGCAATAAATCTAGTATTACAAGTTGGAAATTAGTCAATTACACTTGATTAATCCTTAAGATGGTGACCGTACATGTTCTAATCCACATTCCACATGGAGAAATTAAGGAGATAAAGGTAGAAGGCAACAAAGAGAGAAAGAACACAACACAGCACCCTCTTCAAAGATTCTGTACCTTAAAAAGATCAAACACACAGTCACAGAGGAATCTCTACAATATCAACTAACTTGCCGTTGAAACCTCTGCTTTTGGCTGCTAAAACTTCACCATCCGCCTCATTTACAGCCGTCCGACCAGTGAAACTCCAAAGAACAAGAGCAACGAACCGACGATCTGTGTTCTTCGTTCTACAAACCCCTCTCCTCTAATCACCACCATCCATTTTGATTCTTCCATCAACCCTTGTCTCAGAATTAACTTTGAGTCCAACCAAAGTGATTACGATTCCTACATGGGTTTCTTTTCGTTTTTGAAAATTTGGTTTGTAGATCGCTCAAGACTTGCCATTTCTTGACGGTACTCTCAATTTTGACTTGATATTTTTTGGGGGGTTCTTCTTAATTTTCTTGTTTAATTGTCCTTTCATTTTCGGACAACTGAATTTTAAGTTGCCGCTGTCTTGTCTTTTGGTTTGTCGTGTCCTTGTGGGTATTTGTCAGGAGTTGGGATTGGATCGCAAAGTTTTGGAGTGGTGTTGAGAGGGGAGATGTTCGGTTCAGGCATGAATTTGATTACTACTGTTATTGGGTTTGGGATGAGTGCCACTTTTATTGTGTTTGTATGTACGAGAATAATCTGTGGGAGGCTTCGAGCAGCTGAGTCCAGACCACTGTTTGAGATCGAATCCAGGGTTGACATTGAACAGGTAATGTTTGATTCTGTGGATTACATATGTCACTTTTAGTAAGAAAAGCTTTGAGTAGATAACCTGCTACGCTATTTCTGCATCAATGGCTGCAAAATTTAAAGACTGCTAATGTTGTCTCATTGACTTATTATCACTACTAAAGATTCCTCTTTGGGAGACACTTATTTGGTATATGAGTGTTATTGTTTGATGTAAGCCTCGAAACATATTCCAGAAGTTGCAAATCAGGAGTTGGTTTCGCCAATTTGATCCTAAAGTGAATACTTTTCTTGTTACTGTCAAGAAATCTAACGCTGCCCTGCCCAGTTAGGGGGATTCCTATTTAGTTTTTGAGTGAAAACCTCATTGGGTTTACTTTCCTCGGCTTTATAGTGTTTTCAGCCTTTGAAATTAATCTATCATCAGAAGTTTGAACTTGGAGCACTGAAGATTTTTCTCTTTCGTCTGTCTGGCAGCCGGAGCATCGATCGGGTGGTCTTGAACCAATTATGGTTTCTGCGATCCCCACTATGAGATTCAGCAATGATGCATTCGGTTCCACAGAAAATGCACAGTAAGTTTTATTATCAGACTTTGTTCCCATGTTTGAAAGAACTGAACTTTATATCTGTCTTAACACATAAGTGGACATGGAGAATTTCGTTCGCAGATTTGTCAGACCTGATTGAAGCATCCATTTGTATAGGTTTTGGTTTAAGATCATTTAGAAAATTTTTATAAACTTGAAAACTCTGTTGTTTTTTCTCTTTATGGAATGTAGTTAAGGCTGAAGAAGATCTGCGATTTTGACAGGTGCTCAATTTGTTTAGGAGAATACCAGGAGAAGGAAATATTGAGAATTATGCCGAAATGTGGTCACAACTTCCATCTCTCTTGCATTGATATTTGGCTAAGAAAACAGTCCACATGTCCAGTCTGTCGGCTCCCAATACAAGCCTCCTTAGAAGCAAAACACGCGAGGCAAGCGACACGTATCATGGTCCGAGCAGTTGATAGTTCCGAGCCTTCAGGTGAACATTCTCGGCAATGGCTGCTCCCCGGCTCAGATCGATCAGTTGAGAATGTTCACAGTGAAGGGGACCCTGAAGTTCCTGGAAGCCAAGAAACTATTTCCATTGAATTGCAAACAAGACAGTGACCAAGCATCTGTGAACCACTCATTCCTGGAAGCAATGCTAGTAGGCATCAGAAGATAATGAAGAACACATACAAGTTGAATTTTTGTAAATTTTATCTGTAAATAGAATCTCCATGATCCTTTCTAGAATTCAAGTTTTATTCATTGCAAAAGATTCAGATTTGAGATGAAGCTTAAACCATCTTCAGATTTTCGGAAAATAACTGAGCACGGTAGGATTCAACAACTCTACTGACATGAAGTCTTCACTCATCTGTTACCTACTGTGCAGGAGAAGAACACAGAATGTTGTATGGAACTTGAATCCCAGAAAGATGGTAACTTATTGGTTTTCATGATCTGAATAGTTCCGCACAGGACTTGTTTGATGAAAGTCGTATTATATGATCCACACATCTCTAACAGGATTTTCATCAAACAAGACTCGTGGTCCAAGTTTGAAATCTAATCGGATTCAAGCCAGGTTTAAAATTTTTTCGACATTATTTCAAATTTAAATCAGTTATTTTTTAAAAATGACAAGATAATGTCGTTTTACCTATGATTATTCGAGCTTCAGGTCAGATTGACCTGAAAAGTCCGGGCCGTGCAAAACTAAAAAACAAAAAGTTCAAATCTAACTCAAATTTTACTCAAATGTTGCAAAAATGTGAAGCCTATCTATAACACGCCCAAAGATTGAACTTAACAAAAATAACAATAACGTCTTAGTCAAAATTTCGTTGAGATGTAGAATTTAGAAAAGTCTAAGAGTATATAACTTTATTCCTATCTAATAAAGAAGAAGAGCGAAAGATTGAACCTAACAAACTTAGCAATTAAAGATTGAACTGAACAAACTTGGTCATTTTCTTTAACATAGTAGGAGTGTTGTTGGAAGGTCATTACTCAATTAGACTTGTCCCTGCTAACTAACAAGTTCCCATATGACAGTAACCTTATAGACAGACACACACACATTAGTCTATAACTTAAAAAAGTATATAAACATTAGTCTTGTACGTGTAATAATTGGAAATGGGATTCTTGCATCCAACTTCAAATGGACAAAACTCCAATAACATTTGACATACTAACTTCCTTACTTTTGTTAATATTGCATGTTTCTTTGTGGTTGGAAATTTTGGATTCTATATTTAATTATTTGGACCAACCCAAAAGATAATAACTAATGCTAGGCTTTCAATTATCACTAACCAAATAAATTATTTTTAAAATAAAAAATATCCCATTTGAAGAATGTTTCCACTCCTAGACGATGGTGACCCCGAACCAGTCACTTCTGGTTGATATAATCGAGGGCATGCTTGTTACTATACCACCCACCAACTATATGTTCAAAGACACAAGGCATTATAGTGTCTTTGGCAGGTCGAGTAACAAGGAAACATGTTGATCCTCTCATCGTAGATGTGTGTCTTTTTGAACTATGGGACTCCTCGTAGTTACAAACTCTTGCATGTATAGGGAGCTCAAGTTTGGCACCACCTAAAAATTACCTAATAATCAATATTACTAGCACGTAATTAGGGATTACATTGGCCAATTTTTGTTAAAAATTTTAAATTATTAATTAGGTGCAATATTACAATTATGAGTATAACTCATAATTAACACGAATGTAACTATAAATAATGAGCATAATTACATTAAATTACATATAACAATGGATCAACAATTATTAGAAACAATATTTTTGATCAAATACAATGTAATCCAAAGTTAAAGAATTAAATTCATGTTTATTGAATGTTAAATTTGCAATGGGTTTACAGGCCTATACGAGAAGAAAAGTTAGACTATACACAAACTTAAGTGAGGTTTCATTCTATAACTAATTGGCAATAAGTGGAATAATTCATTAAGCTTATATGTTAGTTTTCTTTTCCCTCTTTCTCTGATGTGGGACACTCACATATGAGTATTCTTAACACTCCCCCTTATATTTAAGTCTCTTTTTACTTGAGCAATCTCTCGAGAGGTATGTGGACAATCCTTATTCGGGCTGAACTTCTGATTGATGTCAAATAGGCCCCATCACTTGCTCCATGTAGACTTCAATTTGTTCTCTAGGAGCTTAAATGACGAACCCCCTTCTGGGGCAAATAGTAAGCCAAGATCTGCTTTGGCTCTCATATCATTTTAAATTTGCAATGGGCTTATGTGCCCACACGAGAAGAAAAAAAAGTTATATCACACACAAGTCCAAGTAAGGTTCCATCCTAAAATTAATTGACAATAGGTGGAGTAGCCCACTAAACTTATATATGTTATTCTTTTTTTCTTTCTTTCTCTGATGTGCGACACTCACATGTAGGTATTCTCAACACTAATTGAATCTTAAGTTGATAAAATAATATAACTTTAATATAATTAATTAAAAAATGTAGTTCTGATTCATGATTAACCTTAAAAATTATATTCAAAGCAACTTGTCATGTGTCATTCTACAAGAAAACTACCACTCATTAGTGACAAACTTGTTACTTCCAAACTAAGAGGAATTATAAGAATGCGAATCTATTGGTGATGTGTAAGCAATTGATTTATACCCTAGAAGGTGACTATAGTTCAAATCCTAGGGCCACGTACCACACAAGCAAAGGATTATGCAATACAAATGATGACCCATTTTTATAAATTAATAAATGAACATATTGATAAAATAAAATAAGGGTTTAGGGTCTAGTAGAGATGATGAAATTAGGTCATGCAAGAACAAACATAAGATAAGACAAGATAACGAGAGATCAGAGACCCCAAATCATTCTATCTCCAAAGGCTACAATCCAATCCGAAACATGTGACCACCAGATAAATTAGCTATTTTTTTATAGCCGGATTATTATTATTGAATGTTCTTATTTAAAATTAAAGATCCAACGTTACAAATCAGTTCGTTGATTATTTGCAAGTTGACAACATTCGACCGCCTTTGTTCTTGTTGGCTTCTTTCTGTTTCTTTGCATTGTTTAGCCATTTGAGTCGGCTAGCTCCTGCTTCATTTCCTGAGCCATCCCATGTTCAAAGTAAGAGATGAATTAGCGTATCGTCTTCTCTAGTAATCTCTTTACTTCATGCTTTATCAATAATAATGTCAAACACAAGGACTCCATAAAACATGTCAAAACATGGTGTAGAGTGTTAAAGTATATGTTACTTCTACTGATAATATTTTCTTAATTCACATGATAGAATTCAACTAAGTGTCTTCACTTTCCTACAATTCTCATTAAAGATGTAATATAATGTGCTTTCCAAAATTTTAAATTGAAAATTACAAAGCACACTGTAATTAAACAAACACAATTAGAAGTAACGAGAGTACAAATATAATAAATTATAGTAACGATATTAACTTTAATAATTTTTTAAAATGTTTTATATTATAAATTATTTGTAAATAAACATACTTTTATATATTTAATAATAAAATAAGAAAATCTTATTAACATAAAATATAGAAGTATATTTAAAAACTTATTTTTTAATTGTTTAATGTTGGACCATAACTTAAAACCTATGTTTTTCAAATGGGTCATTTGAAAAGTAACTTCTCTACTAATTAACGGTCAGATTATGTATTACTAAACCTTTCCAGATTTTACGTGTCAATAAGAATTTTACTAAATTGTTGATGTTGTTGTTCTATACGACCATTGATGTAAAAGGACTAACACTCATGCTCGGTAAAATGAAAACTTGATGAAGTAGGAAGTGAAAAAATTGGATTGGGATGACAATGTTTCAATAGCTAGCCAAGCCTAGTGGATGCTTTAACCTAATTAAGCTACAAAGGAAGTGCTAATTAAGAAGTAAATTATGTACTAAGATGCTTATTAATGTGAAAAAATCCAAATGAATAATTGAGAGAGGTTTCCTTCTGTACTCAAACACTTTGTTAGTAATCATCTTATAAATAGGAAAAAAAGAAAAATTAAACCCTAAGCAAAGCTCAAATTTTGATAGCTTGACTTTGCAATGGCAGAACCTGAAACCCTGATGACAAAGAACCCTACAGCCACACCTACCACCACCAAAACTCCGCCGCGTAGGTTCGTCGGAGTCAGGCAACGACCATCCGGAAGATGGGTGGCAGAGATTAAGGACACGTCTCAAAGTGTAAGACTATGGCTAGGAACGTACGATACTCCTGAACAAGCAGCGAGAGCATACGATGAAGCTGCCCGTGCCTTGCGAGGTGAAAATGCTCGAACCAACTTTATATCGGCTAATCCAAGCTCAATCCAATCTGGGTCGTTGTCATTGTCGCCTACTAATGGCGGATTAGTGTCTGCAGACGAAAGGAACAGTCTTGGGTTCTTCTCTGTAAAAGCTAAACTGAGCAAGAACCTACAAAGTATTATGGCTAGGAGGACAACAGAGAATAACTCGACGAAGAACAGAGTGAGTGACCACTTGACTTTTGCTAGTATCTTCCGTTTTCGAAGCAACGAGTATCAAAACCCTGTGGACATGAAGACAATTGACAAGGTAGTGCAACCAAGCATCATTGTACCTCCTGTAACTGAGGAGCTTTCTTCTTGGGAAACGGCCGGGTCTTCGAATGTTTCAGATAGCAATGAATGGGTCGGGTTCCGTCAACCGGGACTCGACTCCGATGAATCCGATATTGTAGAAGGTTATAGGAGCGATCAGGGTTTGGTTGATCAAATCACGAACAGCTGGATTGATAGCCCTGAGACTACTGCAAGTGATAGTAGTGAGGGTTCAAGGAACAAGAGGTTTAAGGTTTCATCTTCTGTGATGGTTCCTCCAACCTTTAGTATGTCAGCATCTTTTCGCGAGTCTCCATATGATCATGGTCACAACTAAAAGAACAGAGTGAAGATTGCTTATTTCAGTGTGTGGTCCATGAAAAGTTTTGGTTTGAGAACTGGTCTCGGATTCATGAAGTTCGACATGGAAATGTTCTGATATGTTTTCCGGTGCACAGTAAAAGAGAAAGAGAACAGTACTCTGAAAGTAATAAAAATCTCCGGAAAAACCTGATAAGCCAAGACTAAACCTCCATAAACTTAGTTTGAAGCAGACTAAGTACAGTTTGTTCTCCTCTTTCAGTCATGTTTTAAAGATTGCAGAAAATTTTTAGTATCACTAGTCCTGTTCAGAACTTCACCTGGCTGAAAAGAATTCCAAAAAATTTGATATCTTATTAAAGGAAAACACAAGAATGCAATAATATTGAGTTTGATGTATGGAAGATATATACCAATGCCAGTTGTTTTAGAATAACACTAAAGTTCCATAAAATGATTTTTGATCAATCCTGTTAGGGCCGGTCCTGAGATTTTGTAGGCCCGGGACGAAAGAGAAAATATGGGCCCTTGATATTAATTAAAAATAAATTAATTTTTTTAATAATCTATATTTTTACATATAATATTTTTAAAAAATAAAAGTGGGCCTTGGGCAGGGGCCCACCTCGCCCCTGTCCAAGGCCGGGGCTTAATCTTGTCAGTATCAATGGTGTTCATTATGAGATTCCAAACTGTTAAAGAAAATACCTGTGGATCAGATACCGGTTAAATTTAGTAGCCCAAAAAATAGTAACTAAAATAAAGAGAAACAAAAGAAAATGAGACACGACACAAATATTTATGTGATTCGGTCAATGTGACCTACGTCAACGGCGGGAAGGTGAGCAATTTTACTAATATATGGAGAATGTATACAAGTACAAAGGCTGGAACAAAAGGCTTTCAAAACTCATGAGTATACAAAATATAATTGAAGAGAGGCTGCGAGGATTTTAGGAAGGAGTGGTATGTTTAGAGCTTCTGTAAACTTCTCCTTTTATAGTGAAAAAAATCCCAATCTTTCATCAATTTCGCCACAAATCTTCAACAAATGCTGCATGCCAAGCATGTTTGAAGACTTTGGACAAAGCCTGCCTTGGCCACAACTTTTGACTTGTGAGGGGCCAAGGCATGCATTTGTCAACAAATCTCC
>JANQBM010000009.1:26359996-26370290 GCA_025594535.1 Erythroxylum domingense | reverse complement strand
TCAGATAAATGTGCACGATCATCCCTAGAGACATGCTCACGAAATTCTGTACTTCCATCCCCAACAACAGGTCTAGGTGGCATATGCTGAAAGCTCCCATCATAACGATAGTTGACACCTCCTGCATGCTGTACCGGTTCATTACTGCTGGTTAAACTAGAAGTTCCAATTAGGTTGTACAGATTTCTTCTATAATTCGGATCTAGTAGTAACGAAGGCCTGAAACTTCTAAGAGCAGAAAGAATCGGTGAAATCCCACGTTGTTGAGCTTCCATTTGATTTGTCGAACTAAACAACAAACACAAACACATAAAGAAAATTTTCTTAGTGACTGACTCGTCCAAGAAATTGGTACTTTCTTTTTAAAGAATCGAATAAAGCATTTTACAAAGGCATGTCACGAGAACGTCTTTCTCCTTCACCAAAATGCGCGTTCAAAGCTTCATCAAGGTTGGCCCCATGTTCCTTCTCAAACAAAAACAAAGGAAAAAAAAAAGAAAATGAGAAACAACAAAACCATAGAAAGACGAACAACACCAATTACCAAACCCAGCCTACTTTCATATCAACAGCGCATGGAATTAAAACCTACCCAAGCTTACAACAATCAAACTCAAACCCTAAAAAGCAGCACAAGATTAGGAAAATGCAATGCACCTCCAGCTTCCTAAGCGCGACGGCCTGAGACTCGCCGGTCACTCCCATGAACGTCTCGATCGCTTCCCGAGTCGGTCTCGCCGCCATTGCAGAGTCAGGAAACAATTCCTTTTATCCTTTCTTTCTCGTTCGGTCGATCAGAGAAAGTATCAAACTTTCTTAAAAGCTATAAAATTTATAAACAGTTAATTTGCGCGCCTTTACTCAACTTACGTGGTTTACTGAAAACTCGCCACGTGTACTTCTGCAACTGTTTTTGTCCTTTTGCTAAACGACACGCCGTATATATGGGGCACAATTAAACATATTGACAAATATATCCCTGTACTCCTTTAAATTTTCATCTTAGTCCAAATATGGTGTACTGATGCTACCACTCCTCCTTGGTGAATTGATATCGAATTCAGAAATCCCCAATTCAAAACCCTAATTCCCAAATCGTCTGCGGTCAAGATGGAAGCAGACGACGACGTTTACGCCAACAGCGATGACGAGTCTAACCGGAAGCCTGTTATTAGTGGCGAGCAGCTCGATATCGAAGCATACGCCGGGCTTTACGCGGGAAGAACGAAGATTGCACGGCTACTTTTCATCGCCGACCACTGCGATAACCCATCGATGCAGATGGAAGCGTTGCGTATGGCCTACGAAGAGATCAAGAAAGGTGAAAACACGCAGCTTTTTCGAGAAGTTGTGCAGAAGATTGATGGGCGATTAGGGCCCAAGTACTCGATGGATAGCGAGTGGTGCGAGATGGTTGATCGCAGAGCCGAACAGAGGAAGGAAAAGCTTGAAACTGAGCTCAATGCCTACAGAGTAAAAGCCCTATAATCAAATTTTAATCTTGGTTGGGTTTTGATTTGTTGTTTGAATTTGTCCTTGTTTGCTTTGTTTTGTCTTGAGTGCAGACGAATTTGATTAAGGAAAGCATAAGAATGGGGTATAATGATTTTGGAGATTTTTACTATGCCCACGGTTTACTTGGGGATGCTTTTAAGAACTATGTTCGTACTCGTGACTATTGCACTACATCAAAGCATATAATCAATATGTGTACGAATGCAATTCTTGTCAGCACTGAGATGGGTCAATTTACTCATGTTACAAGCTATGTTGGCAAAGCAGAACAAACACCTGAGGCTCTGGACCCTGTCACTGTTGCAAAACTACGATGTGCTGCTGGATTAGCTCATTTGGTGTCTAAAAAGTACAAGCTTGCTGCCCGCAAGGTTCGTGACCTTATTTGCTTTCATGTTTCAATTTTTTCGTTAGGCCGTTCCGCCGGTTTCATGTTTTCTTTCTTCAATTTTATTTGGATAGTGTTTCTTTGGAATTACACTGGCTCAGTAGATTATTTTCTGAGAGATAGTGAAATAACTTGGTTGGACATTTGTTTGAGCTGAAGTCTGCCTAAATTACTTTAGGAATGCTAGTATTTGTTCATTCAATTTAGCATCACCCTTTCTGCTTTGCCTCCACCGTTGCTGGAAATAGATAATCTACACCAAGGGATGTAAGCATAACTTCATCTTTATCATATTTGTTTTCTCTTGGTGATATAACATGTTTGCATCTGTGCAGTTTCTTGAAGTGGGTCCGGAATTGGGAAATTCTTATAATGAGATTATTGCTCCTCAAGATGTTGCAATATATGGAGGACTTTGTGCACTTGCAAGTTTTGATCGCTCAGAGCTGAAGGTAATTTCATCATCAACTTCACCATCATGGTTGTAATCCTTTCATGCTAATCATATTTCTCAAAGGACTTCTCAATGTGCTCTTCTATTTTTGTTCTCAATTGCATTTACAGGCCAAAGTTATTGACAATCTCAACTTTCGTAATTTCTTGGAGTTGGTGCCTGAAGTGAGAGAACTTATTCACGACTTCTACTCAAGGTACCTTTTTATGATGTTTGATTGATCCTTTTTCTGTTGGTTATCGTTCTCTATATTTTGATCTTTGGAATATACGTATCAAGGTGGAATAGGCATGATTTCCTATGGAGAAGCCAAATATAAAGCTAAAATTGGATAGATGGATCTAGATACATTGTTGCAGCTTCGAATCTATGTATTGTTAGATGGTAGAAAATTTTCTTGCCTAAGTTTTGCTTGGAGGTGACCACAAGCAATTGATCAGTTATCAATATATTTCAAATATGAAATAAAACGCAAGAGTATTCTGATTTTACACTATTTATCAGGGTCATCTATACTGCAGATATTGTTGGTAAGTGAAGGAATTCCGTTTGGGTTATCTCTTTTGCACTTTTGTTTATTTTTTGTCAAAATTATTTTGTTTCCAACTATTGGAATGTGCCAATGATAGATTTCTGGCATTTTTGTCAACTTTTGGCTTGTATATTCATATTTGACCTTTCATTTCTCATGAAATTCTTTAACAGCAGTGCAAGTTTTGTCAAAATTAAATCCCTTCTTCCAAATATATTGTCTCCGATGCAGCCGCTATGCTTCTTGCCTGGATTATCTGCAAATTCTCAAAGCCAACTTGTTACTTGACATCCATTTGCATGACCATGTTGAGATGCTGTATGATCAAATCCGCAATAAAGCTCTCATTCAGTATACGCACCCATTTCTATGTGTTGATTTACGGATGATGGCTAATGCTTTCAAAACAAGTGTCTCTGGACTGGAGAAAGAACTTGAAGCCTTGATTACTGACAATCTAATACAGGTCAGTTTTTTCTGCCTACTTTTGTTTTGATTTTGCTATATCTTGTGTGAAAAAACTTGCATGGAAGTTGGAAATCCAATCTTTTTCCTTTCCCCTTCTGTCATAGGAAAGATTCTTGAACAGAGTGTACTTTATGTGCAAACATGAATCATCTTCCAGCCTTTTGCTTTATGGAATTATTTCTTACATTAACCTAGGGTTGCCAATTACTTTAGCTTTTAACAAATAATGATAACACTTGCAATGCATTTGTAGGCTCGGATCGATTCGCACAACAAAATTCTATATGCGCGGCATGCAGATCAAAGGAATGTAACTTTTCAACGGGTTCTACAAACTGGAAGTGAATTTGAGAGGGATGTGCGAGCCATGCTTCTAAGGGCAAATCTTATCAAGCATGAATACGTTATCAGAAATAAGAAACTTTGATTTTATGTTTCAGCTGAGTGGTTAAACATGGCCAACATTCTTTTCATCAAGGTATCTTGAGTTTCTGTTTATGGATACTCTGGTGGCAGTGAAGCAGGAGTTCTTAAATCCTCAAACAAATTTAAGTCTCTTGGTAAAACATTGGATGGTGAGGATTGTGGGATACATATGCAACAATGGTTAGTTGTGAAGTGTGTGTCTGTATATACTTGGAATTTGCATGACAAGTTGCTGTAACCCATTCTTTTGTCATTATTCCTTATGTAAACTCATCTGTTAATTCAGAAACTTGATGGCATCTGAGAATGCAAAATCAATGAGGAATACTGTTGGTAATGAATCTGCGCTGAGTTTTGATCCGAGTTTTGAGTTGAGTTTAGATTTATTATTGTCAAAACATGAACACAAGTTCAGGTTAAGCATTTAAGTAACATTGCTTTGGTATGGCTGGAATTTGGCTTATTAGAATTAACCAAAGCATGAACTCGTATGTAACTTTTTCTGATTAACAATTAAGGGATTGTTTGGTTTTACTTTTATGTAGTTTTTAGTTATTATTTTTTATTTTAAGTTTATGTATTTTTTTCATTAAAAAAAAATCTGTTTGGTTATTAATGTCAATATAGTTATAGAATTATTATTGATAATAATTATATATTAGATAAAAGTTAAAGATAATTATTTTTAATTAAATAAATTATTTTAATCTCTTATATAATATTTATTAATAAATTATTTTGTTTTATTAAAATAAATAATTTAAAAATTAAACTTTATATTTATAATTTAATATTGATTTTAAATGTATTTTAATTATTAAATTAAATTTTATTTGAAATTTATATATTTCGAAGATATATTTAATTTAAATACTTTTATTAATAAATTTTAATTTAATTAAATTAAAAATTAAATAAAATTATTAGGTAAAATTAAATTATTAATAATTAACTTAATATATAATATTAAATTAAATTATTCATAATTCTTGTTAAAATTTAATATATTAAATAATTAAATAATATATTTAATTGAGAATATATCATATTATGAAAAAACATAAATAAAAACAAAAACGTTTTCTTAATTTTTGAAAATTGAACCAAAACTATAAAAAAAACGAAAGCTTAAACGAACTAATCTTTTATTAAATTTAAAAAAAAAACAAAAAAATAAAAATAAAAATAAACATGCCCTAGTCAAAGAAAAAATTGAATTAAAAAAAGTTTTTCTTACATTAAAAATATAATTTTGTGTTTTTCTATTTGTTTAAAAATAGTTTAATTATTTTAATTTTTAAGAAATACTTAATTTACATTAAGGGCATAATTTTTTGTGACTTTTTTCTCGTTTTAAAATTATTTTATTATTTAAAAATTTTTAAGAAATATTTAACAAAAAATTATTAAGTTCAGTAATTATTTTAATAGAAATATCTATAAAATTAACTCAAAATATTTAATTACTTTATCAGAATAAATAATTTTAAATTTCAATATTACAAGTGTTTCGTTTTACGACAGCTGTCTCCTACATTCCCTTACAAATCCGTCACCGACCTGTAAGACACTCACTCGGAAGAGTCCAACTCACTCAGAACTCGGCGTAGTCCTTACTTCAATCCGCGTCTCTCTCTGGTGGCGAGAAACTCCAAGCTTCAATTTCGAGCAATCCAATATCTTCAAACCTCTACCCTCACAAGACCAACTCTTCACCTTAAATCCAACCAGAAAAGAAAAACAGAGCATAACTTCACTTTTACTCTTTGATCCTTGCCAGATATCGAAATGAGAAGTTGCTAAGATCTACATAACTGGGTCTTCACCAAGAAAGGAGGTGAAAAACGAGAAACGATGGGACACGTGAATCTGCCAGCATCGAATCGCAACCCAAGGCAGTGGAAGATTTTGGACCTTGTGTCTGCTGCATTCTTCGGACTGGTGATTCTCTTCTTCCTTATGGTCTTCACTCCGCTCGGCGACTCTCTCGCGGCCTCCGGTCGCCAAACGCTGCTTCTCTCGACGTTGGATCCACGGCAGCGACAACGCTTGGTCGAGCTGATCGAGGCTGGGCGTCATCCGCAGCCAATCGAAGCATGTGGTGCTGATTTTGTTGATTACATGCCGTGTGAAGATCCCAGACGCAACAGTCAGCTTAGCAGGGAAATGAATTTCTACAGAGAGCGTCACTGTCCGTTACCCGACGAAACCCCTCTTTGCTTGATCCCTCCGCCCAATGGATATACAATTCCTGTTCATTGGCCCGAAAGTTTGCATAAGGTCTGTTCTTTCTCTGTAACTGGAACTGGATTTTTTTATGTATGTCCAAAATTGAGAGGGAACTTTAGGCAAGGAATTTCTTTTTGGATTTTTAACCATGATTAGCCTAGTACCTTAAGTTGTATGAAACTTCTGTGTTTTGTCTGAGGATTAGGTTTCGTCCCCCGAGTCTGCAGCTTTTAGTTTGATCGCTGATCAGGTAACCTGCTTCATTGTAGTCTTTTGTTGAAATAAATTGCAAACTTCAAGTCTTAAGAGCACCCCCTCTCCCCCATCTTATGCATAGCTTCATCGACTAGGTCTGTCCTGTAGGATCCCATTTCAGTGTGCCAGTAATTGATTGGTGGCGTTAGATTAAATATATGAACAGTTAAAGGGATATCCAATCGAATGAAATCTGTTGTACACGTTCATTTATACACGCATGCTTATGTTTAATGTGGTTAATATGCAGATTTGGCATTCAAACATGCCGTATAACAAGATTGCAGACAGGAAAGGGCATCAGGGATGGATGAAAGAGGATGGACATTACTTTATATTCCCTGGTGGTGGAACAATGTTTCCTGATGGAGCCGTACCATACATTGAAAAACTTGGAATGTATATTCCTATTAGTGATGGAGTCATAAGGACTGCACTTGATATGGGATGTGGGGTAGGACAGGCTTTTATACATCATATTTGAGCTTTTAAATCCTGTCAGATGTGTGAAGTTCTTTAAGTTTAATCGTCTTGCAGGTTGCTAGTTGGGGAGGGTATATGCTAAAACAAGGGATTTTAACTGTCTCTTTTGCGCCAAGAGATTCTCACAAATCACAAATACAATTTGCTTTGGAAAGGGGAATTCCAGCATTTGTTGCCATGCTTGGCACTCGCAGACTGCCATTTCCTGCATTCTCTTTCGACCTAGTGCACTGTTCCCGCTGTCTGATTCCTTTTACTGCATATAGTTAGTTCTCTGACCTGTTATCATTTATTTGTACGCTCCTGCTTCTGCTACTAGCTCTTACCAAGGAAGGAATTTGGATTTTGCAGATGCAACTTATTTCATTGAAGTGGATAGACTACTTCGTCCAGGAGGATACTTGGTCATATCTGGTCCACCTGTACAGTGGGCTAAACAAGACAAAGAATGGGCAGATCTCCAAGGTGTTGCAAGAGCATTATGTTATGAGCTGATTGCTGTGGATGGAAATACAGTCATTTGGAAAAAACCCTCTGGCGATTCATGCCTGCCTAACCAAAACGAATTCGGGCTTGCTTTGTGTGGCAAATCAGATGACTCGAGTCAGGCATGGTAATTTCTTAGCAATGGATCCTCAATTTGTGTAAACTTTTTGTAGAAACTTTGAAATACGAATTTTATTTTCCTCTTGTTTCAACTGCTCTGACATTAATTGCATTTGCTTCAGGTGCATAATTGGTAAATGCTTACAAAACTTTAGTAGAATTAGGTGAATTTGTTTCAACGCTGAATATTTTGTTTTTTTGTCTTACCCTTGGCTGTTGGGTGATGATTATTAGATGCTTTGCAGTCAGGGAAAAAGCACGAGTCTTTAAGCTAAGTTAGTTGTGTTGCAGGTACTACCAGTTAAAGAAATGTGTGACTACAGCATCTTCCGTCAAAGGACAGTATGCTGTTAGTTCAATTCCAAAGTGGCCACATAGGCTAAACAAAGCTCCTTCGAGAGCAACACTCATAAAAAATGGAATTGATTTGTTTGAAGCTGACACAAGACGTTGGGCAAGGCGAGTGGCTTACTATAAGAACAATTTGAATGTGAAGCTTGGTACTTCAGCCATACGCAATGTCATGGATATGAATGCATTTTTTGGCGGTTTTGCTGCAGCAATTATCTCTGACCCTGTGTGGGTGATGAATGTAGTTCCTGCTCAAAAGTTAGCCACTCTAGATGTTATTTACGACCGCGGCCTAGTTGGAGTCTACCATGATTGGTAAGTTATTTCATCCGTAATCAGGAATGCATTACAAACTGGAACTTATTGTTTGTACCTTTTGTCACCTTACTTTCATATATAACTTCACGAATCCATCAGAACGTGTATGGATTCCTTCCTGAAGCAGAAGGCGGAGGGATTGTCCCCCCAATCCCCCTTACAAGTACTAATCGTTCCTACACGCGTTACTCCCTTGTTCTTGTTATCCTGTCTTGTGATATTTCTTTTGGACCTTTGTGGTATAATCACTTCATAGAGAGAAATGTGACGTGTGATTGAATTGGTGTTCGTAGGTGCGAGCCTTTCTCAACATATCCGCGTACATATGATCTTATCCATGTAACCGGGATTGAATCACTGATCAAAGGTCCCAGTGGCAGCAGGAACAGGTACTTGCTACAATTTTCTGGAGTTTAATTTTCGCATTGATGATAAGTTACAAACTATTATTACTCTTCACCATTTTTTTAATTAAATGATAATATTGCCTTTTATATTGGTTGTTGTATTTATTCTTAACATTATTGCTACTGGTTGGAACTTAGCGTCTGAAAAATTTTCTTCCGATGAAGTAGCTAATCAAGCTACATATTCTGAATCTGGTTTCTTTTCTGCTAGTGTGTCATGACAACCATTAGAAGGTTTTTCCTGTGGGGTGTTGAATGATTAGGTCCCTGATATTATCTTGCAGATGTAACCTAGTGGATTTAGTAGTCGAGATGGATCGAATATTACGTCCGGAAGGAACAGTCGTGATCCGTGATTCTCCGGAAGTCATTGACAAAGTGAGTCGTATAGCTCATGCTGTACGGTGGAAGGCCAGCTTACATGATAAAGAACCTGAATCTCATGGCAGAGAAAAGATTCTGGTTGCAACAAAAACCTTTTGGACGCCATCTTCTGCATCATCTCACTGACACACCAACTTTTCTTCTTTCGTAATGTACATTTTTCTACCTTTCTATTTTTCAGCCATCTTCATGCATAAAATGGGTGCAGATTCATTCTTATCTCTCTAGTTATATTTGTAAGTGATGTAAAGACATCCTACCTTTTAGACAAAAGTATAAGTTTAGAGCACACAAATTGGGAGTTTGCATAAGGACCTGTTTGTTTGGATGTTAATTAATAGAAAGGAATGGAAATGAACTTATGAATGATTTATAATAGAATGGAATAGAATATAGTATTGTTTGAGAGGGAAAGAAGGGTTCATAATGTAATGTCATATAATGAAACGTTGTTTGGAAGATGGATTGAATGTAATGTAATGTATAATAAATGACTATTATACACTTGATATTAAAATAGTTGTTATAAGAAATTTAACATTATGATTTTAAAACAGAAATTATGTTCAATTAAAAAGTCATGTTTGTTCAAGTCATAACCATAACAAATAATTTTTTATATTTTTTATAAAAATAAAAAAATTTAAAAATTTAAATAAAAGTTTTATTATTTTATTATTAATTATATACAATTTATTATTGATTATATAAAATATTTTTATTAATTATTTAATAAATATTATTCTATTATTTGTGATTTATATTTAAAAATTATTTATTTATATTTATATTTAGTATTTAAAAATTATTTATTTTTATTTATATAGAAATATATACAAATAATTAAAATTTTTTATATATTTTCTATTTTCATTAATAAAAATTTTATTAAATTTTGTTAATTTTACTATTAAATATATACAATTTATTATTAATAATATAAACATATTATTATTAGGATAAGGAAAAATAACATAAAAATATTATTAATTATATATAATTTATTATTAATAATATAAAAATATTATTATTAGTGTGAGGAGAAATAATATAAAAAATTATTTATTATATACAATTTTTGTAGACAGTAATAAATGAGTATGGGAAAGGGGAGTTTAGGGTTAGAAGAAATAATTAATATTAAGAAAAATTATTGACGGTATATTAGGTAGTATGTATTCATTAGTTTACGTTCTATCATAAACTTTCAAATTGAAGGTTTCTTATTTTTCACTGTTTAGGATAGAATGAAACGTAACATGAAATCTTCTATTTTCATTCCATTATGAAACCTTCAACCAAACGATAGAAGTGTGTTACATATCATTTCGTTCTATTACTGACCTTCCAACTAAATAAGGCCTAAAATAACAACAATAATAATTCAGTCATATTATTGAAGCTCATATTTTCGATAAGTTTTAGCAAAGTTATATTAATCACGATGACCTTTTTAGTTCTTCTTAAAGCTTTTTTTT
>JANQBM010000009.1:26314522-26334046 GCA_025594535.1 Erythroxylum domingense | reverse complement strand
ATTATATTATAATTAATTAATTAATTATAATATTTAATTAATAATTAAATATATTTTAATTAGTTATATTTTAATTAATTATAACAAGCACACCCTTACATAATAATGATACACATTCTTCTAGATTAGGAGAGGAATGAGATATTATCCAAAAATAAGCAATCAAAATAATGACTCTATAATTATAGTCCTTAATCAAACTCAATCTTTTATTTCATACATATTCTTCTTTTTTCATACCCACTAAATAAACACACCCTTAAAAAGATTGCTTTACCTTTTTAGTCATATTCTGATTTATTATCATTTAATATGTTATTTAATTATTTAAATTTTAATAAAATTATAAATAATTTAATTCAACGTTACATATTTAATAAATTAAAATTAATTATCAATAAAAAATTTTAATAATTTAATTATAAAAAATTAAATTATAAAAACAGCAACGAAAAAATAGGAGTAGAACTCATCGGATACATCTGACCCTGACCGTAACGGTCAAAGACTCAAATGACGGTCAAAAGCCCACCGAATATTCCGCTCGCATCAATCTCTGTCTTCTTAAACAAATTTTAATATCGTCAGAGAACCGCAGGATCACCGTAGGATCATTCAATGATTACCGATAGACGGTAGTGAATCGACGTTTGACCGAAGTACGAAAAATAGATTTAGGCCTTTGGAATGATTGGCCATGGCTCGATCTTTGACCAAAGGAAAAATCAAAGCTCAATCAAGAGAGAAAGGGACACATGTTGGGTTCGTGTTCTTGAGAGAGAAATTCTAAATTCAGGAAAAGAGATTAGAGAGGTCTGTTTTGTTTGATCTCTCTCATTTTCTCTCTGTTTCCTTTTCTCTTTCAGATTTCCCCTCTCTCTCTTTCTCTTGAATTGTTAATCAGGGAGGAGAGAGAGAAGGTTGATTTTAATTAATCCTTTTTTTTGAAATTTTTTTTGGTTTTGATTTGGGATTTTAAGGGGAAGTTAGGGTTTGGTGGAAACAGGAACAATGAATGTGATGCGTCGGTTGAAGAGCATTGCGTCTGGTCGTACTTCCATATCATCTGATCCAGTAAGTTTTTTTATAATTTGTTTGTTTAGATAATTAATTTCCTTCACTTGCTAGATTTCATTTTCTTAGGGGTATTAAGTTAAAAAAAATTGATCTTTTTGGAGATCGATTGATCGATCAAGTTGTCTTCACTTTGAGATTAATTTGTCTGTTGGGCTTCGTAGTTTCTATATTTGGTTAGGATATGTAAAGAATTTGGAAAATGTGGTATGTGTTCTAGATAATCAGTTAGTTGTAATTGCAGTAGGTAATTTATTTTTCACTCCCAATTATTGGCTCTTAATTCGTTCATTACAACTGTTAGCCTTTAGTTTTATTTTTTCTAAAATTTTCGATGTTTTTAATGAAAGTGAAGTTGGGACAGGGAAGAAGAATCTTCAGGTTGTCTAAAAGATTCCAGAGATGAATTTAGTCATGCCTACCCAATTTCTATTGTGTATAAGATGTTTCAAGGAAGTTTCACGTACTAGATATAGTCATTTAGGAAGAAAACGAATTTTCTTTTGTTTTTTTGAAGTGCCTATGATCAAATTAACCGTTTTCGTTCTTTCGAATGAAGTGTCTGTCAATTTTTTCTTTCTTTGTTCGTGGGTCCATTGTCAAATTATTGTTGATGTGCTGCTTGCGAACTTGATAATGAACTTGTTTTTTACAATTCTGTTGTTACACAGGGGGGAGACTCTGGGACTAAGAGAGCCAAGGTTGATAAAGAAATAGAACGGATCACGGGAGAAGCATGTGTAGTTGATCAAAATGCCATGGGTCTGGAGCAGCGCATGGCTTCCACGTCACTGGTTGCTGCCACAAGCACATCCGAACAATCTTCAGTCACTACAGTAGAGACATCAGGCTACGATCAGCTTCCGAAAGAAATGCATGAAATGAGGATCAGAGATGACAAGACCAATAATTATGATGAGAAGGTTGGTTTGTTCAACTATACATGTGAAATAACTCAACATTGCTGGATTTGGTAGGATTTTTTATTGTGGCAGGAATATGAATGAGATTGATTCTGTTTCTCTTTGTGAATTGCATCAAGTGTCTCATTATGGATTTTGTAGGATACGGAGGCTGCTGTTGTGAGTGGTAGAGGAACTGAAGCTGGTCAGATCATTGCAACCACAGTAGGTGGTCGAAATGGACAGCCAAAGCAGGTATCTGGTTCAGTTTTAATATATTTAGTATGAAATACATAAACTAATTAACGCAATTCTTAATGGTTGGCAAAGCTTCTATCAGTCTCATAGTTACATATTTGACATATTCAGGGTTGTTTCAGTTTATGATCACTGTTTGACAATAATGGTTGATATTTTCCTCTTCTTTTCTGATTTGTAGACAATATCATATATGGCAGAGAGAGTGGTTGGGACAGGTTCATTTGGTGTTGTCTATCAGGTAAATAAAGCAAACCAAGTGTGCTGTATTCTTTTGCATTTGCCTTTTACTTCTGTACCTGTGTGGCAATGGTCTCATCTCCTCTCATCTTATGTGATGCTTTTGGTTAATAGGCTAAGTGCCTGGAGACTGGTGAATCAGTTGCGATAAAGAAAGTGCTGCAGGATAAGAGATACAAGAATAGAGAACTTCAGATCATGCGCATGCTTGACCATCCTAATGTTCTTCACCTGAACCATTTTTTCTTTTCAACTACAGAAAAGGATGAACTATATCTTAACCTTGTCTTGGAATATATGGCTGAGACTGTTCATCGTGTTTCAAGGCACTATAGCAGGGTGAACCACCACATACCCATTATATATGTGCAATTGTATACATATCAAGTAAGTTCCATACATTCCATATCTTTACATTGCAACATTCTAGTGTATATATTTGCCTCTTGCAGTTTTTCCTTGCTTCTTCTGGAATCATTTTGTTCTCTTTATGTAGATTTGTCGCGCTTTGAATTACTTGCATAATGTAGTTGGTGTGTGCCATCGAGACATTAAGCCACAGAATTTACTGGTGAGTTTTCTTTCCTCGTTACTCTCATCACTTGGATGATGATTTGAAAAGTCTTCATATTCATGGATTTCTGTCTACCACTTGACGTTTAGTATTTCGTTTTCCTGCTTTATGTATTTGAGATTACTATTCCATGCCATTTCTTTTATGATTAAGAAATTAGCAGATAAATATCGATTTATTTACATGTTTCACTGGGGATTGGGCGCACTAGATGTGAAAATGATGGCCATCAGTTGTGAAAAGAGCCTAAAACAACTCTTCTTTACCTTGAAATCTGGTGCCATTGATTGGTGCAGTTTCTAGTCTAAAGCTTTGTGATTGCTGTGACAGCAACATGTCCTCTTGTAGTTTCATGTCCACAATAAAAAATGATTTCTTGAAGATTTGATGCATTCTGCAGGTCAATCCTCAAACTCATCAGCTAAAGATATGTGATTTTGGGAGTGCAAAGATGCTGGTATGGTTATTTCCTTTTTTCTTCAAAAAGTGTTAATGTTTTGCCTACATAAAGAGAAACTAATTTATGTTTATTTATCTATTTTAGGTGCCAGGAGAACCCAACATTTCTTATATATGTTCACGGTATTATAGGGCACCTGAACTTATATTTGGGGCTACAGAATATACTACTGCCATTGATATGTGGTCTGCTGGCTGTGTTCTTTCTGAATTGCTTCTTGGTCAGGTTGGTGTATATTTGAGTTGTAGTGATCATTTACGGCTAGTTTCAACCTATACTTTCATGGAGCTTTGTGTTCACAACTGAAACTTCTAAAACTCCCCCTTCATTGAGTTTAGGAAGTGTGTGCTACGTCAAGTTTCAATATGTTCATTGCAATATGTGCATACATTTACCTAGCATTCAGTTTTTCTCATATGAAGTGAGAAGATAAACTTCCGAGATCATGCATTCAGTAGTTTCTCATGTACTATCTTCTGAATTAAAAGTTGATAAATTATTGCTTACTACTTTGTTATCTTTTTGATCAAGTTATTAATTGGTATGTGCATCTATTATATGTGAGCATTTTATATTTGATTTCCTTTAAGAACATGGTATTTATATGCCCACGTCCAACATCTGCTGTTTTTTGTACTTTTGCAGCCCTTGTTTCCCGGGGAAAGTGGAGTTGACCAGTTGGTGGAAATCATTAAGGTTTACTATTCTCGTGCAGTTTAAATTGTTTTCTCTTTATCTTATCTTTGGCCAAGTTCGCAATAATTCATCTCATTTTGTGCCTGAAATCAGGTTCTGGGCACTCCAACACGAGAAGAGATCAGATGCATGAATCCAAATTACTCTGAATTCAAGTTCCCTCAGATTAAAGCCCATCCCTGGCACAAGGTATATTGATTATATCAAAATCTAGACATCAGTTTTATAAATTCTCTCTTGCAGGATCTAATTTTTGTAAAACCTTCAGATATTTCACAAACGAATGCCCGCCGAAGCAGTGGATCTTGTATCGAGGCTCCTCCAGTATTCTCCAAATTTACGATGCACTGCTGTAAGAAATAATTAGTTTCACAGACGAATAATTAATCTTCTCTTGTACAATTTGTATTCTTCATTAATTGGGGATTCTAATAAGCTAACTTGTTTCCTTATTTTAGTTGGAAGCCTGTGCTCACCCTTTCTTCGATGATTTGAGGGACCCGAGTGCATGTTTGCCTAACGGACGAGCACTACCTCCTCTATTCAATTTTACTGCTCAAGGTAAAACCTTTGCCTCCTCTTCTCTTCCATTTCACCAGGGACAGGTTTTTCTCATCATTCCTCATGCCAAATAACCTGCAGAGTTGGCCGGTGCATCCACCGAATTGCGTCAACGGCTCATTCCGGAGCACGCAAGAAAAGAAAACTGATGATGAACATCTTATTAATCAAATGTAAACTCAAATTTTGGATGGATAGTCACCCATGCAAAACCAATCCCCATTTTCTAGTGTCCTCAGCCAACGCGCTTTCGAGCTTTACCAGTTATCGAACAGAAAACAGGCCTTGGACAGATTAACGGTTGATTGATAGACTGTTGAATGACTGATGAAGCTGCATCTGAAATTATTCCGGTGAATCGTGAATGGGATTAGCTGGTAGCTAGGGGTGTGTTGTAATGACTCTCTACAAGAATTGAGTTGTAACCATCTTGTTAGGGTGGTCACATGTACTAGATGCTTGAGCATTTAGTTTTAATTAGATTGTTTCATTTGCCATATGTTTCCTGCTCATCCGAGTTGTATTGTATGTGCCCTTTTAAACTCTATCTCATGATTGCAAAGAGAGTTTGTTGTGTAGTATCTATCATGGCAACGGTCGGGTTTGACCCAAACACTATGTGGCTCGACCTTGACTATAAGAATAAAATTTCAGGCTTAAATACTCGATTTTTGTCAAACATATTTTTGACAAATAAGTTAAGATAATTATAATAAATTATTAATTTGAGTCAATTTAATTAGTTCGGTTCAAATTTAAGAATTGAGTTAAATCGTCAACATAAATAGCATTTGATTAGTTTAGATATGATGTTCATATTGCATAGATCATGTGGTGATTTTATAAAAAATTGAGAATTAAAAAAAATTTATCTGCTTTTAATTAAAAATGCAAAAATAATATTGTTTTGTTTATAAGTCTGGCAGGTGCTTCATGCTAGATTGGACTTGAATAGTCTAAGCTTGAGCCCAAGCCTAAAACCAAGCTCGGCATAGGTACTTCGATTGTTTTCAAAAATTTGGCATTGTTATCTCTAGACCTTATCTTAGGGGTGTTAATGGGTTAGGCTCAGATTCGGAGTGACTGAGATAGGTTTACTTGTGCCCGATAGGCTGGGCCAAACCGGTTTATCATATATTTTTTTAAAGAAAAACATAAAATACATCGTCATTTTTTAAGTAAAAGATGGGTCATAGACCGGGCCAATCTCAACCTATGATTTGATCAACTCAGGTCAAAATTGGATTAGACCGGGTCAAATTTGATATCCTTACTTTATCTCTTATAAATAAATAATCTTAATAAAAGCTGATTGGAAGGATATGACTTACACTTGTCAGCCCAAGGAGCTTCGTGTGTCTCTAACGTAAGCATCAAACTCTACTCTCCGAATCATCGTATCATAATATTAAATTATCCAAACACAGTCGACACAAAATTAGTATTTAATCTTTATTGGATTTGCTACGCAAATTCAGGCAGACCAAATGCATCCGCCCAACTCTTCTTCCGACGATACGACGCCGCTTCTCTCCCGGTCACTATCCGACTACCTCCGCCGTGGCCGGAGCCTCCTCCGGCGGCCACCTCAGCCCCTCCTAGGCGCGGCGGTTGGGTTCAGCCGCCGCATGCTGCTGCTTCGGGAACCCTCCGTGCGGGTGCGCGAGAACGCGGCGGAGCAGTTTGAGGAGCGACACGTGGGTTGGGCTTACTCGACGCCCATGGTCGCTCTTGATGTGGTGTGGAATTTGTCGTTCGTGGTGACTGGGGTCGCTGTGTTAGGGTTCAGCGTGAAGGAGAGGCCTGCGGTGCCTCTGAGGTTGTGGATAATTGGTTATGTTTTTCAGTGCTTTGTTCATATAGTTGTGGTTGTGTATGAGTTCGGAAGGAGACGTGAAGATAGGAGCGTGAGTGTGAGTGAGAGTGGCAATTTAATGGATTATGGAACTTGGCATCGTGGGTCTGACGAAGGGACTAGGTCGAGGTAATAAAGGTTCTTTCTTTTGTTGTTTTCTAGTTCTTTTCAATGTTGTTAACCAAGTGTTTGTCTAAATGTCTAGACGGGACAAAAGTGTTATTTCCTTAAGCATAAGATGAGACAGAAAGGAGAACTTGAATGTTTTTGCTGATGGAAATGTAGGGTTTATCTTGTTTTTGTTTCGAATTTTGTGGTTTTGGATCTTCGTTTATGTGCTGCTCTCGTAGTGGGCTAAAGATCAAAGCTTTGAGGTCGATTTTATATTGAGTGTCATTCATGATTATGCACTGCCTTCCTGTAACTTTGAAACCATTTTAGAGGATACATGGGAAAATCTCCTTTTTCTTTTCTTTTGCAGTGTTGCTAAGAACCTGGAATATGCAAATACGATGTTTTCCCTTATCTGGTGGATTATCGGGTGCTACTGGGTTGCTTTTATTAGTTACCGAGACCTGAAACATGATTCACCTCAGCTTTACTGGTTTGTTTGATTTTGCTCTTTAGCAATGTAGTTTTGCTTAAAAGAGACCTTCCTTTTACATGTTTATTAATTTGCTAATTGGTCTCTTTTTCAGGCTTTGTATATCATTTCTTGCTATTGAAGTTTTCTTCATAGGAATCTGTGTGGCTGTTGCATGTCTGATTGGTCTTGCTATTTGCTGCTGCCTTCCGTGTATACTTGGAATCTTATATGCCATGACTGATCAGGTAATTACCTTTCTTAGGCTCGGTTTCGATGCATTTCGATGGATTACTGTCTCCTGCTATTTACAACTTGAGGATTTGCTATCATATGTGAACGAACTCTCTCTCAGATTAAGCATTAGTTGCAAGTCCAGTTTGGCCATGAAACAGAGGCTGTAATATGCAATTGTTAAAAGTACACAAATCTTGCAGGCTAAAGAACTTGGAATCAATATGATGGCCAAAATAAGAAGGAATGTACTCTTGGATGTGAGTTTACAGATTCATAGGCAGAATAAACATGGTGAAGAGTCTCTGCTTAAAGCATGCTAGCTATATTACTCTCTTTCTTGTGCTTATTTGTATATCTTCAACATGGATATACCTTTTTGAACTTTATTTGAGTTTCACCATTAATTTGGTTCCAGGAGGGAGCAACAAAAGAAGAGATTGAGCAATTGCCAAAATACATCTTCCGCAGGATAGGGGACATTGAAAAGGTTAATGATGACATTCAAGAATCTTTCGAAGGGATTATGACCCAGTGCAGTGCCGCAACACCTGCCAAACGTGCTCTTTCCAATAAGGATGCTGTAAGTGACTGAGTAGCAGAAATTTTGTATTGTATAATAGTGATTTCCCATCTGGGCTCATCTAAACATGGGTTAAGGAACAAATTGATGATTAGTTATTTGGAGACACCTTGACTTGAAGCCATAAGGAGACACAGAATCCTTTACCTTCTACACACATTAATAGATACTAAAGCAAGCTTTACCCAGTTGGCAATTCTCTGTCACTTCTCTGACTTTCTAGTTATGTGATAAATGTAGCATCTGCCCAATCTGTCTATCTTGAAATTGTTCTTTTCTCTTCTTCACTTATCCAACCGCATCTAATTCGAACCTTCATTGTACTTTACAGGAATGCTGCATTTGCATCTCGACCTACGAAGATGGTGCTGAATTGCGTGAGCTTCCATGTTGCCATTACTTCCACTCCATGTGCATAGACAAATGGCTGTACATCAATGCGACCTGTCCATTATGCAAGCTCAACATTCTCAAGACTGGAAGCCAAAACGGCAGTGCATGAATGTCAAACTAATCAGGTTTTCCAATGGACTGGGAAGACTGAACTGAGGAACACACTTCCCATTTGAGGCCGTAAGCTTCATCTTCAACATCTTCTTAACAAGGACGACCTGAGGATATTTCCACCAGAGTTGTCTGCTTTTGTCTTGTTATTAATGTACATATTCCTTCTGATATATAATGGTTAGATTTAGATCAAACTAATTGCATTAGGTGTTTGAGGTTTGTTACTTGTTGGCCTAGCGTTGCGTTGCAGTTTAGCCTGTTCATGATATCTGTAAGAGATCATTTCATATTCTCATGTACTGTAGCTAAGTTTTATTTTCTCTTTTCTTATGGTATTTATGAGCAAAAATAGGAAAAGAAAGAGCTCAGATGCGCATTTTTCATTGGCTTTTCAGATGAGCCCAACCCATCATTGAAGCACTGCATTTCTTCATTACTCTGTTCTATGACTTGAACTCTGTTTCTAGACTTAAAACAGAGTACCACTCTACCTCTTGTTTCAAGGCTTGTCCAGCCCGAATTGATCAGGCTCTTAAGTTTTTCTCAAAACTTTGTACTTCAAATTGGGCCCAAGTTGCTTGACCCGATTTGAAGCCCAATTTTTAAAGAATAATGATGTTAGTTTTAACTCCATCACAAGCTTTTCGTCCCAAGACCACCTTCCATCCGTGTGGAGAAAGAGTTGAGTGGATCGGTTTTGACGATGACAAAAACGTTCTTTTACAGGATATGACCATGACTTAAAGTGTTTGGTGGTACGTTCCGTACATTGCCAAGACCTTAAACCTAAGTTATGCAATGCAATACTATGTAGAATTATTACTTCTGAAGGTCCAAGGAGAGTGAGAGGCTAAAGGGATACTGCAGAAAGATGTAGAATGAAGGAATTTTCAGAGAAAGGATAAAGAAGAGGAGAGGTTGTGTTCTTATGGGTCAGTGCGTGTAACAAAGAGATGAATATGAAAAACAAGTGGTTTGTATAAGAATTACAAAGAAGAAAGGAATCCAGATTAACATGAAAAACCTATTTCAAGTTGGAATTGGAGTAACCTTTAGTTTGGGACCAAACATCTCAAGTTTGAGTCGTACCGGATCAAAATTTAACTTAATTCATTGCTTTCAAGTCAAAGAAGTAAAATCATTTCTTGCTTACTCTTCTCTGTAAGCGTTACGAAGTTCACTTAATATGTTCAGTGGATAGTGGATACCGTTAGAAGTCAGACACTTATACGACTATAATGGTTGAAATAGATCGATTTCAGAAACGGTTCAATGAATACAATAAGAATATGATCAAGCTTATGAATAAAGTATGAATTAAGATTTATGCTTTATTATGGTTTATTTGTTAATTATTTCATATAATTAAAGTGATATCGATTTTTGGGAAATTAAACATAATTATTTCGATGCAATCAGGATTGGATCTCGTCTCGATTTTAATTGTGGCATAATTGTCATTTTTAATTATTAATGCTACAAATACTTTTTTTAATAAAACCTACTTTAGTAAATCAATTATGTATATATTCTTTTAATTTATTTTTCTCATGATACATTTTAATTATATTTATTCTTTAATCTAAGATGTTTTATTTAAGATTTTACATATTATTGCTAGATCAATTCAGTCATGCTCCTACTACAATTTAATACAAGTTCTACATTGTAAGTCTAATTGAAGTTGAATATTAGTATGTGTAGAGTTTTGACTTTTAACATATAGGAATTCCACCAATTACTTGTAAAAGTAAATACTTTTATAAGAAAAGCATGCTTGAAAACCTAATTAACAATATATAATACAAATAAAAAAATTTAATTCACAAAACACAAAACTATATCATAAATTAACAAAGTTATTTTATGTATTATAATTAAAAACTTTAAAGTATTGAAATATAAATTATTTATTTTTATCATAAATACTCTCATTTATACCCTTATGTGAGACAATTAATATATAAATTCCCAATTAATATTGTACATCTAAATTATAAATAAAAAATGACCATGTTTGGCAATCAGCGGATTGCATTATCTGTTAGCTGATTCTATCAATGGTTAGCTAATAGCAGATTAATATAGCTGATTTTATCAGCAGATACATTAATCATCTATTTAAAGATGTTTGGTAAAATTAACTATTTAATATTAGTTATTTATGTATAAAATGACTTACGAGGATACGACTTAAAAAATTTATAAGGACACGAGTATTATTTGTTTATATCTTAGTATTTTTTTGAATATTCTCATAAAAATTTAGATAGAGCAAAATAAGTCAACAATATCATTTTATCTGATATCTTCCATCGAGTCTTAAGAACATCGATAGCCCTCTTAATATAACTTCTCAATGATGAATAAGCTAAATTTAAAACTTTTCAAGATCCTGTTAGATTGGCATTACAAAGGCCCAATTGAAGAAATTAAGAGATCACTAAAATGCTACTAAAAATAAACTTAAGAATGAGGTTGGTAGGATTACACTAGGACTTTTTCCTCAAAGGCAGCACCAATGTGTTTAATATGAAATTGGGTCTATAAAAATGATATTGATTTCATTTCTAATTTAAGGAAACATAATTTTTTGTTAGTTTAATTTTAATTTTTCAAAATTTAAAAATTGAAAAATATTTTTAATATAATAAATTAAAATAAAATTATTTTGAAAAAACTGTTTATATTAATCTCTTAAAATTACATAAAAAATAATTAATTTAAATTTGATGTAATAATTTTATATTAAATTAAATTGAATTAAACATAATATATAAGTGATAATAATATTATATACTAAATATTGATATAAGAAGAGATCTAAATATCGGGTCATACAAAAGTAATTAATGTAGTATAATTAGAGAAAAAAATTTAAAATTATTTAATTTTATGACAATTTTAATTTAATATTAAATATTTTAATTTTTAATTTAAAGAGTAACTTTTTAAAATTTGTATAAATTAAGTCAAATTTATCTCTATCTCTATCTCTGTCTCTATCTTTATCTTTATCTCTATCTATCTATCTTTTTGAGTAATTTGTAATAACTTTTGGATATAATTGTCTTTTAGTCCATTAATTTCTTAACTGCTAGAGGAAAACGTTCCTTATAGTAACGTTTTCAAAATTAACGGATTGAGTTCAATCTACCAACCTAATTAGCTGTTTACCAAAAATAATTATTAGCGATTGGACATAGTCAAACAATTAAAATCTTTCAATCCGTCAAAAAATAACTGATAAGTCATTTACTAAAGAAGGCTTATAGGTCAAATAAAAATTAGACGATGCTCTTGGAAAAGTAATCTAAGTGATAGTTGCCACATAGACCTATGTTTTTTAGCAACCTGATAGCTTCTGCCTGAGTCTAAGTCAAACCCAAGGCTTGATCGAGTTCGAGACAACGAGCTCGAGCACCAACAAGCTTAAACCGGTCTTGGCCTGCTCCTGCCCAAGGCTCACCTTTTCTAGGGGCCCACGGTAAGAGAATATTAAAAGCTAAAATCTTGTGTATTCTGTTTCTTACAATATTGAGTCTATGTTTCTTACATAATTAGGAATGTCAATGGGCTAAGTCGGGTTTAACCCTGGATCATAGTGGCCTATGGTCCGACCCATCATTTATTTTTTAAGCAAAAAATTTCAAAACGATCTCGTTTTGGAAATAATGGGTCTACCGGTAGGTCAATCCCGACCAAAAGTGAGCTAGATTGGACCAGACTAAACGGGTCGAGCCGAATTTGTCAATCCCTATACGTGACCCACTCTCAATTTTCATTTTTTACATTTATTACTCTTGTCGTGGCCCACTCTCAAATCTCACGCCGTTTTATAGATTTTCATCCTAACGTTATTAACTCTTACTAAATATTTGAATCTTGTGGTTACAGTTCATTGCAACACTTGAGTTCATCTACTTGTAGCCTTTTTTTTTTTTTAATTATAAATTCCTAAATTTATTATATTCTAAAAAAAGTATTATTTATTTATATATTATCATTTAAATGTCACAAAGTTTATTTATTTTATTTTATTTATATTTATTCAAACTAACATAATATTAAATTGACTTAAACCTTTAATAAAATATAATAAAAATTATGTGACAACTAAATAATACCATAAATAGTTTATATGCTATACTACATTTACCATTATGTTCATTCCCACAAAAGAAAATTTTGTATTACTTAATGTCACAAGAAATGTTGAATAGTTTACTTATTTTATGTATTGAGAAAGATATGTTGGACGATATTGATTTGATAATATTATTAATGTTGTTGTATCAAAAAATGCATGGAGAAATTGTTTATCATAAATCATGATCATCTATGTATTTGTTAGTGCAATTTGTTTAGTATTTTGCAGTCTAATATTGTTGTTCGATTGTTGCTATTGTTATTTTGTTGGTACTGCTACTTTTTTTTAGTGATTTTATTGTTACTGACATTTGCAAGATATTGTTATCTGATGTTATGATCATTTAATATTTTGTTGAGTATTTGGATTTACAAAGTGAGTCGCTTATATATGGATTTTAATTTTTTAATACCAAAAATATACTTTTAAAATTTACACATTTGTATATTATCGATTTATTGAGACTTTTTTTTTACTTCGCTCAGGGTCTATTGGGCCCAAGCCCTAACTCGACTACTCCCAATTGACCTATTTTTTATTTTTAAATTAAAAAATAAAAAATGATTACCAAAAGATATCATCTTCCTTATAGTTGTTGTCTTTGGGTCGGGCTAAGCATGGACATTCTGAACCTAAGGCCTGATCAACTCAGTCCCGACTGATTGCCCTCAGGTGGACCGGGTGACCTAAATGCCTTCTCTATACCTTTCTCATTCAAAATCTCTATTATTAACATTTCGTATGAAGTCAAAGTCATTAGAATTATGCTCGGATTTGTTATTGTAAATTGTCGTAATCAAATTCTATTTACAAACTTAGCTGGAAAAGAACGGGTCAAAGAGTTAGACAATGGTTAAAAAGCAGCCTCCATAGCTTAAGCACGCGAAGCACACCACACAGGAATCCCCATCACGACTCCGTCACCATACCCGTTCTTCTCACTGACGGCCAATCCCACAACGGGCTTCGACGACGATGAACACGGTCGCAATTTATTAAGATGATGACCCTCATCTGAGACCTTTATCGAAACATTAATAATACTAGTCTTGTCACACTTCTCATTCTTCAGTCGGTAACTCAAGAGGTGTGCATAATTCTCCGCCGTATTATGACTCCCGTGTTAGAATATATTTCATGGGCTACAATCAATTTTCGTTTTGGTTTTATTAAAAACAGGCTAATAATATGATCCCTATTGAGATGCCTATGGTCCACTAATATTGTGATACCTATTGGATTTAAGCACTTTATACTGTTAGTGTGATTAATATTATAGGCCTAACCCTAAGGCCCATAATGGGCAGGCCTAGGTCTACTAGTTGTGGCTAGGTCCCCACTGCACTCCCTATACGTACACAAGAATATAATTTCTACACAGTTTGCCCCATTGAGATCTGTGCTTTCTATAGAGATCGGAATTGTGGTAGAAGCCCTAGCCGTCACTAAACGTTTGTGCGGTGTTTTCACAATTTGACGATTATGTCTCCAACACATAAGTATCTGTATTCCCTATCACATAATTAATTCACAATTTTCTCTTCTCACATGTGGTATCAGAGCTAGGAATTATGTGATTTGGAATATGATCATTATTGTCATAATTCGGATCATCTTTTTCACACTTTTTATATGTTCATATGTGTGATTTTTGGTTAACTATAAATTCATAAAATTCATTCCTGAAACCTTAGGGCTTTTGTAGAACTTAATCTCATGAGTCTATTGATATATGATTTTTAATTTTTCATGCATTGTACACTGAGAATTTTGCAATACAAATCACGGATAGGGTTCTTGAACCTGATTCGAATCTTACAAAATACACGTGAAATCTTACTTGTGGTGTTGATTCACGTTTTCCTTCATATTTTTCGGTGATGATTTATATTTAAATTGAAGAAACATTGAGTTTTAGGTGTTGTTTTTTGAAGAATTCATTTCATTTTTAAAAACCGAATTGACCCAATTTTTGATCCATAAAATCATCACCATCCCTGCAATTTATTAAGGGCTTTTCATAGAAACTAGTTTTAAACAAGTTTTCTAATGGATTGAGCATGAAAATCGAATTAAAAAACAAAGTTTTTTAGCGTGACCCGTCAGGCTCCCCGTGGACCCGTTTCTTGCAAATTTGACCCATCTGGAGGAAGAAGGAGACTCGTCCTGCACACGCCCATTCTCACATATGGCGCGTGTTGGCTCCACAAAATTTATTTTTGTGCTCCGATTTTTCTGTTAAGCTCAATTTTTTGAGTCTGATTTTTCTATATATTTTTCATAATTTTTTCGCCGCATGTAATATTTTTTATAAAAATAATTTTTATAAAAAATTACATTACATAGTATATTTTACGTATTTTACAGCCTTTTTAATTTAACCTAATACGCTGAAAATTATTATTACCCCATTTTGGATATGTTTACAGTAGTCGCTCTCCCTCAATCATATCTTATGTGTATTTATTAAATTTCATGTAATATTTGTTTATTTATTCAATTGTATAAATAGAAAACCTATTTTAGAATGCAATTTAATTTAATTCATGATCAGTTAAGGTGTCTTTTATTTTTACATCTTCTTTTGAACTGCATCATGGTATTGGGCAATATCTTTTGATTCCTGTATGAAGAGTTTCATGTATTACTATGGGAGATTACCACCAAAGTGGGATCAATCATAGTGGTTTATGAGATTTTTTATAATTTTTCAGGAATGTTTCTAATTAATGCATATAATTTCCTACCCAAAGGGGATAGTTGTGTGTTTTAATTGGAGACCTAATTTTTAACCAGAGTTATTGAAGATTACAATAGTCTTGGGAATTTGTCTGCCCAAAGGAGATGGAATTTCAAGATTAATGTACCCTCATTTTTATAGCTCATCTTTGAGGTTCTGATTTTGGTTGCACATTCTGCCCAAAGGGGAATGTGTGATTCTTAGTTGGGCCTTACTATTATTTTTATGCCCTTATTATTGTTATTAATGCATTCTGTTTTGTCTTACATAGTTTCCTTCGCTATGAATAATAATCAAGTGACCGTAGAAATTTTAACTGGCTCAAATTACAAAAAATGGAGGCAGAACATAGAATTTTCCTTAGGAATAGCTGATCTAGATATGGCACTAAGGGAAGACATGCTTGTCATAACTGATAAAGGAAGCACATCTGAACAAAGAGAGAGCCTAGCTAAGTGGGAAAAATCTAATAGACTTAGTTTGGTTGTAATTAAGAGGACCATTGCTGAACACCTATTGAGTGGTTTGCCCGACACAGTATCTGGTAAGGATTTTCTCACCGCCATAGGAGATAGATACCAAGTATCCAATAATGCTGAGTCTGGATATTTAATGAAAGAGTTGATGGATATGAGGTATGACTATAACAGGGGTGTTAGGGAATTTATTCTGAGAATGGTTCACCTTCAAAACAAACTGAAAGCCCAATCTATTGACCTAAATGAAAATTTCATTATTCACCATGCCTTAAATTATCTCCCTATTGAATTTACCCAAATCAAAACAGCATATAATACCATTGGTGAGAAGTGGAGTGTTAATAACCTTATTATCAAATGTGTGGCCAAGAAAGAGAAACTTAGGGAAAAAAAGAGAGTGATCTAGCCCTCCTGACCATTCATGCTAAACCCCATTCTGGCAAGAGTCATATGAAACATAAGAAACACTCTTACAGTGCTCATAACAAAAATCAGGACTACAAGAAATTTGGCAATACCAATGAAGGAGGTTCTAGGCAAACTACCTTCAAGAAAGGTCCTTAGTGTAAACTCGGGGATATACCAGTCGTCAAGGGTGGCAAATTCAATAAGAACCAGTGTCCTAAGAATGAAATTGAAAAAGCAGAGATGCAAAATAGACCATTTGATAGTGCGTTGGGGAGTTTGATGTATGCTCAGGTTTGCATTAGGCCTGACATTGCTTATATAGTTGGCATTTTAGGTGGTTACCAGTCTAATCCTGGTAATGCTCATTGGGTAGCTGCTAAGAAAGTGATGAGATACTGGCAGAAAACCAAAGAGTATATGCTTGTGTATAGAAGAGTTGACAACTTAGAGATAATAGGGTATAGTGACTCAGATCTAGCTGGGTGCCCTGATGATATGAAATCGACTTCTGGTTACATCTTTATGTTGGCTGGGGGTGCGATATCTTGGAAGAGTAAGAAGCAGACTATGGTTGCGTCTTCTACTATGCACGCTGAATTTATTGCTTGTTATGCGGTTGCTACTCATGCTGTTTGGTTGAGACACCTAGTGACTAGACTTCGCATTGTGGATTCCATTGCTAGACCTGTCAGAATCTATTGTGATAATAGTGCAGCAGTGTTTTACACTAAAAATAACAAGACTTCTAGTGATTATAAGCACATGGAATTAAAGTATCTGACTGTCAGAGACCTAGTGAAGAATAAAAACATAGTCGTCGAGCATATAGTTACAAAGTCCATGATAGCTGATCCCTTGACCAAGGGTCTTCGACCTATAGTGTTCCAGAAGCATGTTGAAGACATAGGGATTATAAGCTCTTTTAATGCGCTTGATTAGTGGAAGTTTTGAAACGTATGTGATATTTCCTTGTCTTGTTCGACATTTATTGTTAGATAATTGAATGTTCATTTCGCATGGATTATGTTATTTTAATGCAATTGATTTGAATTATTCTCTTACTACTATTTTGTATGTATATATCAATTGCTATTTAAAACTCGGTGTCCTTTTATATCATCATGTCTCGTTATTGACACCATCTTAGAGTTAGAAACATCGTACAAATGTTTGGACTCGGTGTTCTATTAGATCAGAATGTCTCCTGGTTAACATCATATTTGAGTCTACAGACACTATTATAGAACTTTGTGTCCTTTTCAATCATCGTGCCGATGGTTGACATCATATTATAGTTCAAGGCATTATAGTTCATAATGAACTATACAATTTCCCTTGCTTTAAGCCTATTTTAAGAGAAATTGTAAGGACTAACATAGAAAATAGCACCTTACATTAATTATTGTATCACCTTTATGTGCTATTTTCATACTATATTACACACTAATGACTGGTCGACAAGGTTGATGATTATGTAATTATGTATCGATGTTATATCAATAAAGGATCTAACGGGTGACATAGTAATGTCATTTGACTTTGATCAGACTTAATCCTATTGAAGTGCTGCATCTCGGATCATATATATATTTTTCAAAATGTGGCCATATTGCACAAAATTTAGTTTATTAGCCTTGGAGTCGTTTTCAAAGGTTTTTCAAAAATAAAATTAAACAATTGATTTTGCCCAAGTGGGAGAATGTTAAAATATATTTTATAGGCTACAATCAATTGTCGTTTTGGTTTTATTAAAAACAGGCTAATAATATGATCCCTACTGAGATGCTTATGATCTATTAATATTGTGATCCATATTGGACTTAAGCACTTTATATTGTTAGTGTGATTAATGGTATAGGCCTAACCTTATGGCCCATAATGGGCAGGCCTAAGGTTACTAGTTGTGGCTAAGTCCCCACTACAGTCCCTATATATATACAAGAATATAATCTCTACACAGTTTGCTCCATTGAGATCTGTGCTTTCTATAGAGATCGGAATTGTGGTGAAAGTCTTAACCGTCACCAAATATTTACGCGGTGTTTTCACAATTTGACGATCATGTCTCCAACACGTAAGTACCTATGTTTCCTATCACATAATTGACTTACAATTTTCTCTTCTCACATCCCCAAGAAATTAGAAACGGGAAATTCCACATTACCTATGACTCTTTTCGCAGAGCCAACCTTGTAAAGCACTTGGAGGGTTATAAACCGAGCCTCCATTGGCATGGCCATCACTAGCTTCTGGTTCCACGAAGGAGAGCATCCTCCTTCAGATTCAACTCTTGTGGATTTGAAGTTTGAAGGGTCGACCTTGACAACGACGAAGCTGTTCTTTTTCACAGGTTTTTTGTTAAAACACAAGTTTTCCGCAGACAGGATGGTGATTTCTAGAGTGAAAAACTCCATGTCCGATAAGATCGATAATGCGAAAGCTTAAATGGGTAACTAAGTTTTTGGTGGTTTGAATGATTAGAATCGTGAAGAGGTAAGAGGTCTTTTATAGGTATATATTGGTATGGAAGTTTTCCGTTGCGAGGAAGTTGATGGGAAAGGTAGAGGAAACATACATTGTGGTCGTGTTGGGAGATCGAGTCAAACGTGTTGACTACTTTGACTCGACATAGGTTCCCTTATGTTTTTAACGAAGAAGTTGAGTCGAGGCTTCTGCTCAACGTAATTTCCTTACGAGAATATGGACAAATGACTATTTAACCTCTTCTCGTTATTACGTTACAATTCTGTTTCATAAAAATTTATTTATTTAATAAATGAACTTCACAAAAATTGGATGTGTTAGATATATGTTATATATATTTATTTATTTTATTTTGATATATTTTTATAAATTGGAATTATCGGATTTTTTTTGATTATTTTGGATTCAAAAGAACGAGTTGGATAATGTTATAAATAGAATAGGAATTTGGCGAAAACTTGTGGACTTGATGTGAATTTAGTAAATGAAGGATGGTTCAGCCGGATTCTGACGAGGCTGCACGTTGCCGTTTGGATCCATGGAATCAACTGTTGAACACGAGAATTCTGGCTTGAGAATTCCTGCAAAACAAAGAAGGCACGTCGGGGGTTATTTCCCGATAGGCCTCTCCGACGCTCAAGTTAGTTTTTTGAATGAAAAAGGGACGGCAGGAAAGCAGAGAAAACTAGGGTTATGATTATTCGTACCTCTCTTATGGCCAAGATATACCTTATAT